>JAODAL010054343.1:0-24688 GCA_025379985.1 Phyllomedusa bahiana
CAAATAATTTTTGGGATGCCTTTCAGTGTAAATTCTAAAATTTTTATAGTCCTGAAAATACAAAAAACTGTGGGAATGAGAAGGTGTGTCCAAACTTTTGGTCTGTACTGTATATCCATACACATAAATACAAACACACACATCACCAAATTAAACATATATGAAAAAGTAGAGCACCTGGAAAATTGGAATAAAGCAACATGGAGATCTTATATACATATTTCCCTACACAAGGGCTTACGAGTCCCTGTGCGCAAAAAAAAGGGATTTGTTCGGGAATGGGCCCAAAAAAACTGAAAATACCCAAAAGACACAAACAAAAATCAAATTGAAAGGATGCCCAAAGGGAAGGATTTTCCTAACAATAAAGTAATCTCCTACTCTCAGGTGCAGCACATATAAATCCCTCACATACACATTTGTTACTGGGATTTGCTACAGTCTGCCTTCATTTAATTATTTCCCCGGGCACCGAAAAAAGCGGATTTAACCTGGAAACAGTGAGATTGTTTGGTTTTTTAAATTTCTTACACAAAAATCTGTCATAACCTGTGAGCAGATTTTCCACTAGAATCCTTCCCTATGAAATGCTTTTCATTGTGCAGCACAAGCACAGTGTTAAAGGAATTGCCTTTTTGTGCTAAATGACTTTAAATGAACTCAGGATTGCATCTCTGCAGCAGTTCTTTAACGGGAACCCATCAGCCCGCTCATTTTTCCCGAACCACAGGACGCAAGAAATAGCCGCAGGTTTCCTTGTCTCAGTAAGGTGTTCTTGGCTAGCACATGGCTAAAATTGGGAGTATTTCCCCCCCGTATTTTTGGCCGTACTGCACCAATACGGGCCGAGTAGTCCCGTCATTACGGTAATCAACATTCTCATAGAGAATTGGATTAGTTCCTTCTCCGCTTGCAATACGCCACCGGGGGATGAGTGCTTCAATTATAGCGCGAATACCGGCGTAGTAGTGTATGCCTATGGGGCCAGCGGGCTGCTGCCCCACCCACATCCACCCAGTGGGTGCTCACGCCGATTGAGCTCCGGAACACACGGCGTAATTTCGGGGTGTAATTACAACCCGCAATTATGCTGTGTGAACATAGCCTTATCCTGAAATGCCAATGTGTTCCAAAGTAAAACATTCTGTGAAACCGAGTCGGGCACCGGGAGAAGTGCAGCGGCCAGGGGAGAGGAGTCCGATGTGTGGTTTGTCCTTGCCCAGTGCAGCTTAAAGAGGTTGTCAATGTGCTCCAAAAATTGATTGTGATTGGCTGTAGCAGTCATGTGTGTTTACTGACATCACCATTCAGAGATGTTGACTTAAGGTGATGTAAGCAGTGGCACATTACTGCTGCAGCCGATCCACAGCTGCACCAGTGATGTCCTTGTAGTCTTTAAAAGGGCTGAAAGGCCCCCTCTCCAGGAAGAACCTTACTCCAAAAGACATATAAAAACCAGGTTATGTTTACAAATGCACACAGGAACAAAGACCTACATTTCTGGAGACATGTCCTGTGGTCTGAAACTAAAATTGAACTGTTTGACCATAATGACCATTGTTACGTTTGGAGGAAAAATGAAGACGCTTAGAAGCCTAATAACACCATCCTGGCTGTGAAACACGGGGGTGGCAGCATCATGTTATGGGGTTGTTTTGCTGCAGGAGGGACTGTTGCACTTCAAAAAATAGATGGCATCAAGAGGAAAGAAGAGTATGTGGCAATACTGAAGCAATATCTCAAGACATCAGTCACAAAGTTAAAGCTTGGGAAGATCCAAACAATATTACCTGACGAAGAATAGACTCCCAGTCCTAAACTACTCATTAACTATAGATCTAGAGGACCTTTGTTTGTGTACACATGCAAATCTACATAACTCAATTGCTACATAATATATAAAAAAGTAACACACAGGAGAAGATAAATATGAGATGGGAATACCCCCTCCTCCTCCGAAATCTCCATAAAGTGATCACTAGGATATGCCATAACATTATGATCGGTGGGGGTCTATACCCTCTGGTCCCTACCAATCCTGAGGCTGTAATAGTAACTTAGTACTGCAGCCCCTTGTTATCTTTTCCTGCACAGTGGCACCCCACCGCCATCTTTTCCTGTAGGGCAACGTAATTCAAGTGAGTGGGTCCAGCTGCAGTTCTCTACACAGTTGGGTGTCCTGGGCACACTACAAAGTGGAGACATCACTAGTTTAGCACAGAGACCCTTTCATCCTCCAGATCGGTGTGGGTCCTATCTCAAAATGGTGGCATATAGCTTAAATATGCCATAACCTTCTGATTGGCGGGGTTCTGATTGCTAGACCTGTCACTGATCCGGAGAATGAAGGGGTTGCAATGATGAGAGAAGAGGGGACACAGTGGTGATCTAGTGCTGCAGTCCTTGCACAGTGGCGACTCGGCCAACCTCTGTGCACAGGAGCTGCAGTATTGCTTCATTAAATGAGGCCGGTTGCATTTTCCTACAGAGCAAGGCAGCCAGGGAGCATCGCTAAACAGATAATATCAGTGACCAGGACAAAGTGCTGATGCAGAGCTATGGTGTCTTGTCAATCAGGGGCTCAGAAACTGATTTCCCTTAATCATGACATTATGAGGGGGCAAACCCTTTTTAAAAGCAAAATTAAAAATTAGAAGTGACCCCTCTGACTAAGGTACAAAATCCCTGTTTTTACGTTTCTTTTACCGGGATTTTTTTTTTTTAAACATTTTATAAAAAAAATATGTCATTATATGAATTTGTAGTTTATCGAGGAGTAAGTAAAAGAATATCCTAGCATCCCTGAGTAAAACGAAATTTTTTGGGCAAAACAATATCTTTAGTCTCAAATCCGCATATGCGCGGGCCCGTCCCAAAATTTCCTCTGGGGAGTTTTCCAATTATTCGGGGCAGTAGAAACTAATTTTTTTTATTACCCGGGAATCTGCAAGGCGCAGGAAATCTTATTTTTTGGTGGAGGTTCTCCTGTATAACCAAAATCCCTCCTATCTGAAACCATAGTTCATAACACGGCACAAGTCAAACAGGTGTCTATGACTTTTAATAAAACTGCCAATAGTGGGCCGGGGTCAGACAGTCCGAAAGTTACCTGCAGACAAAAGCATGCACAAATGGCTGCCAATGTCCACTCGAGCTTCCCAATGATACCAATACTTCAACGGCAAATCCAGAGGCTTCTGGCAGCCACATGCTGGTGGGGTATTCTCCACATTGAAATTAGGCAAAACGATTTTTTAATGAAAGCTAAGGAAAAATCCACTCTGATTTGAACGTTGGTTAAATAAGCCCTAATAAAATGAAGGCATTGGAAAGGGGTGTTAACGTTTAGTTTTCGGGTGTTCAGCTAATTTTTCAGATTGGGTTTAAAACCAGGGCGGTCCTCCTTAGAGGCGTGTCCTCTCCCCCAAGGCGTTCTCCCCCCACTGAAGAACTGGACTCATCTTTTTTTAAAGCAGGGATGCAGAAGGTTGTCGGATAAAACAGCTCGTTCCCCCTGCAGCTTCTTATTCTGCGCCTTGAGGCCCAAACTCCAGCAAACACCTGTATATGTCTTTTTTACAACACAACTGAAAGCCACAGCTTTCTTAGTGGGGTTCATCCAAATTTTCTGAAAAAGGCGAATCTTTACTCTACTACAAAAGTCAGCTTCAAGTAAAGACCTTGCTTGCTGTCAATGACATGTGAGTGAAAACAGTGGGGGGGGGGGGGGGGGGGCAAATCACTTTGGAGAGAAGGCCCGCTTGGCTTAAAACTCAAAATTGGGCTGGGGGGGCAGGGTAAACAGTAGACTATTGCTTTTACAACAAAGGGGTTTGGAGTTCTAGTCCCCCACAGGGTATATTTTTTTTTTCCCCCTAAATTCTACACATATGTAAGAGACCTAAAATTATTATATATCAATCTCTATAATGATATATATACACATACAGGGCTCCCCTATATCATGTCTCATCCCCCAGAATATATGCATTGTATCACGTATGTTGGAAGTGCTTGGTGTGACTGCAAGGATGGGACACTATATAGGGGAGCTTTGTGTGTGTATATGAATAAAATTATAGATGTCTACACATATATTTTCATATCTTTACATATGTGTACAAATTGTAAAGAAAAAACAAAAACAAACTACTGATGGGGCTTGAACTCCTAACCTCTGTCTTGGAGGGCTAATCACCTAAGCACTGTACTATATAAGCAGCTTATACAAACACAGTGTTGAATCCTTATGTGATACACTACAGGTGATGACATCATAAGGAGGCAGGGCTTGCATTCGATCTGAGGAACAGAACGCCTTCTTTTCCAAGTAGCAGCTTAAGGACTGGACCTGTGAGGAGGTGAATCAACCTCTTGGCAAAAGCCCCTTAAACAGCCAGTAATTGCCCAGAACATTGACCCTAAAGCTGGGAGATGAGTATAGAGCCAGCAGACTTTGGTTTCACTATCGATTTTAACAGCTCAGAGGGGAGTAAACACAGAGTGTGCAGGCAGCCAATCACAGCGCAGGGGGCGTGGCCGGGGCATTTCCTGTCTAGGGGCGTATCCCAACAGGCTGAATGAAATGTCAGCCAGCCAATCACAGTGCAGGGGGCGTGTCAGGGTGCGAGAATGACCAGGGCGTTGACCCAAGCAAATAGAAGACAGTTTTAAGAGATGCTTATATTGCTAAACCAAAGTGCAGAGGTAATGCAACCCAATTACAAAAGTGCTTATTTTTACTGTCCCCATAATCTGAGACATGATCTTTGTAACGATAAAACCCCTTTAAATACAACATGTATTTACTTATGGATTTCTTGGCAATGAATCATTGGTTGGCACTCGGATTTGTTACACAAAGTTACAATAAGCATTGGCCTTATTGTCATTAATCTTTTCCTTGTGGAATCCTCCGAAAATAAAGATTTTCCTGGTTGCACCAAAAATCTGCCATCCTCATTCTTCTTTGCTGGTCTTCTCTTTTCTTCTGGTCATAAATCGAACAGGACGACACCGCGGCAGTGGTCATGTGCCATTGGCTGATGTCACTGCTCGAAAGAAAGCACTCTGAGCGATGAGGTCAGCCAGTTGCATGTGACCATTTGCAGCCATTCAGCGTCTGCAATGGGGATGCCCTGTTTCGATTCAAGACTGGAAAGAAACAGAAGACTAGCAGAGAGCGGGAATGGTGCAGCACTGGATCCGAGGTGAGAGGACCAGCAGAGAGCAAGAACGGTGCAGCACTGGATCTGAGGTGAGAAGACCAGCAGAGAGCGAGAACGGTGCAACACTGGATCCGAGGTGAGAAGACCAGCAGAGAGCAAGAACGGTGCAGCACTGGATCCGAGGTGAGAGGACCAGCAGAGAGCGAGAACGGTGCAACACTGGAACTGAGGTGAGAAGACAAGCAGAGAGCGAGAACGGTGCAGCACTGGATCCGAGGTGAGAAGACCAGCAGAGAGCGAGAACGGTGCAGCACTGGATCCGAGGTGAGAAGACCAGCAGAGAGCGAGAACGGTGCAGCACTGGATCCGAGGTGAGAAGACCAGCAGAGAGCGAGAACGGTGCAGCACTGGATCCGAGGTGAGAAGACCAGCAGAGAGCTAGAACGGTGCAGCACTGGATCCGAGGTGAGAAGACCAGCAGAGAGCGAGAACGGGCAGCATGGGCCCGAGGTGAGAGACCGCAGAGGAAACGGTCAGCACGGACCCGGGGGAGAAGCCCCGCAGAACGGAAGGTGCAGCACTGGCCAGGTGAGAAGACAGCAGAAGCGAGAACGGGGCAGCATGGACCGAGGGGGAAGACCCAAGAGAGCGAGAAAGGTGCAGCACTGGGTCCCAGGTGGAAGACCGAGAGAGCAAACGGTGCCCGATGAGGTGAGAAGACCAGCAAGGCGAAACGGTGCGCCCTGGATCCAGGTGGAGGACAACAGAGACAGAAGGGCGCACTGGGTCCGAGGTGAGGGACCAGGAAAAGAAGAACCAGCACTGACCAGGTAGAGGGGCCGCAGAGAGCAAAACGGTGCAGCATGATCCGAGGTAGAAGACCGCAGAGAGCGGGAACGGTGAGCACTGATCCCAGGGAGAAGACCAGCAAAAGAAGAACGGTGCAGCACTGTAAAAGGTGAGAAGGGGCCCCAGGAGCAAGAAGGGCAGCAGGGGCCGAGGTGAGAAACCACAAGAGAAGAACGGTGCAGCACTGGATCCCCAGGTGAGAAGACCAGCAGAGACAAAAACGGTGCAGATGATCCCAGGTGGAAGACCCGAGAGAGAAGAAGGGGAGCACTGGATCAGGGGAAAGACCAGCAGAGGCGAGAACGGTGGGAGATGATCCCAGGTGAGAAGACCCCAGAGAGCGAGAACGGTGCAGATGGTTCCCAGGTGGAAACCAGAGAGAGCGGAACGGGCGCACGGACCGAGGTGAGAAGACCCGCAGAGAGCAAGAAGGTGTCAGATGATCGAGGTGAGAAGCCCCGCGAGAGCGAGAACGGTGCAAAGGATCCGAGGTGAAAGACCCGAGAGAGCAAGAACGGGGGCAGCATGGATCCGAGGGGAAGACCACAAGGGGGAAAACGGTGCACATGGATCCGAGGTGAGAGGGCCAAGAGGCAAGAAGTGCAGCACTGGGTCCCAGGGGGAAGACCACAGAGAGCAAGAACGGTGCCAAAAGGATCCGAGGTAGGGACCCGAGAGAGCAAAAATGGTGCAACACGGACCCAGGTGAGAAGACCACAGAGAGCGGAAAGGTGCACAGTAAACCGAGGGAGAAGACCAGCGAAAAAGGGGAAACGGTGGGACTGAAACCCAGGTGAGAGGGGCCAGCAGAGAGCGAGAACGGTGCCGCCTGGACCCAGGTGAGAAAACCAGCAAGAGCGAGAACGGTGCAGCCTGGACCCGGTGAGAAGACCGCAAGAGGGAAAAACGGTGCAGACGGACCCCAGTGAGAAAAGGCAGCCGAGAGCAGAAAGGTTTCAGCCTGGTCCGAGGTGAGAAGACCGCGAGACAGAACGGTGCGCACTGGATTGAGGGGAAAACCCGGAAAAGCAAAAAACGGTGCAGCACTGGATCCGGGTGAGAAGACCAGCAGAGACAAGAATTTCACCGGATCCGAGGGAGAGACCGCAGAGAGCAAGAAAGGGGCAAACTGGTCCGAGGGGAGAAGGGCCACAGGAGCAAAAATGGTGCGCACGGACCCAGGTGAGAAGACCCGCAGAGAGCAAAAAAAGGTGCACACGATCCCAGGGGAGAAGACCCAGCAGGAGCAAGAAACGGGGCAGCATGGACCGAGGTGAGAAGCCGCAAGACCCCGAACGGAGCAGCCTGGAAATCCCAGGTGAGAAGGGCCAGAGAGAGCAGAAGGTGCACACTGGATCCGAGGTAGAAAACCAGCAAAAGCGAGAAAAGGTGCAAACTACGAGGTGGAGACCCGAAGAGCAA
This sequence comes from Phyllomedusa bahiana, assembly GCA_025379985.1. Taxonomy (NCBI): domain Eukaryota; kingdom Metazoa; phylum Chordata; class Amphibia; order Anura; family Hylidae; genus Phyllomedusa; species Phyllomedusa bahiana. The sequence goes on from JAODAL010054343.1 coordinate 7,440, forward strand.
ACGGTGCAGCATGGATCCGAGGGGGAAAAAACCAGCAGGAGCAGAACGGGTGCAAACGGATCCGAGTGAGAGACCAGCGGAGCGAGACGGTGCGCACTGGATCCGAGGGAGGGACCAGCAAGACCAAGAAGGTGCAGCACTGGGTCGAGGTGGAGGAGAGGGGAGGAACTTTTTTATTTTTGAGTAAAACAGAAAAATTTAACCCCTGGATCCATTTAAAAGAAGGGGCCGTTCACAGGTGTTTTTGGGGAAACCCAAACCCCAAAAAGGGGATGGATCTAAAAGGACCAACAGAACAAAACTAACTGCGGTTTGGACGGGGGAGGCAAGGGGTTTCACCCAAATTTAAAAAAACGGAGCAACACCCCGGGGGAAGGCCGTTCCCACGGCAAATTTGGGGCCGGATTGGCGCCGAGGCGGGATTTGCGCTGATACGGTGGAATGCCCCCCCAGACGGTTTTCCCCAATTTTCAATAGAGAAAAGGGATTACCTTTTCCAGTGGGGAACCGCCCGGGCGGGGTAAGTGACAGGGGAACCCCGGGGGAAGCGCCGGGATAAGATTTTATGGCCGGGGGGGCTGCGGGCCCCGTCCCTTTACAAAGGGAATGCGGGCAAAATGTCCCGAAAATTAGGTTTAAAAAACCGGGAAAAGGGAAAGGGTTTTGAAAACTTTGGGTTATTCAAAGGAAAAGAAAACGTGAGCCAGCCCCGGGGTTAAAAAAAATAATTGCAGACATTTTTTTAATAAAAGGGGGGAAAACCTGCAAAACCCCTGGAATTTTGTGGTTAAAGAAAAAGGAACTCAAAAAACTTCAAATGGCGAAACCCAAAATTTTTAAAATTTGCACCCCAAAAGTTTGGGGCACCCGAAAAAGGCTGCACATTTGGCAACAAATTCAGAAATGTAGACTCAATGTATGGCCCTTAAAGGGGTGTTCCCACCATAGACTTTCAAGGCACATCTCTAGGATCGGTCATCAAAGTCTGATAGATTGGAGTCCCACCTCTGGGACCCACACCTATCTCAGGAATGGGACCACGAAAGTTACAGCTCAGGACGATTCTCAGCTGTACTCAGAACTCCCATAGAACAGAATGCAGAGTCATGCGCAAGTGCGACCGGCTCTCCATTTTGCTCTGTAACTTTCAGGAGCCTGTTCCTGATACAAGTGCACGTCCCAAAATACATGGCCCCTCCAGCGGGTTATTAAATTGGGGGACCTCCTCAAAACTTTTAGAATCAGGAGTTGGTAAAGTCGTTGCACATTAAGTGTAATGGACCAAAAGGCCCCCCTCCATTCTGCTACGATTATCCAATTTGGGGGCCTTTTTGTTCCTGTTTGAGAGAAGTGCAGGTCCCAGAGGTAGGAGCCACACCTATGAGACTTTAGCATAGGCCATCAAAGTCTATCATGGGAACACCACTTTAAAGGGATCTTATCACATTGATTAGCTTTAAACATGCAAGTAAATGTTAATAAAGATAATTACAATGTACATTGCTGTTCTGATTTTGCTTCCTTTCATAGCTAAAATAGTTATCTCCTTCTGGTTTACAGAAGGTTTCCGAGGTTGTGAACCACCTCTGTCTGCTCTAGCAGCCCTGGCCAGGATGGCGATGTCACTCCCTGCTGTGTCTTATCAGCAGCACAGGAGCTTGTTTATGTTTCTGACATTAAACCTTTAAAGCTCGTCAGCCTTGTGTCCTGCTGTAAAAAAAAAACAAAAAAAAAACCCTTGTCCTTCCAATAAGCTCAGCTCAGCTAGAAAGAGCAGAGTTGAAATGTCAGCCACTATTGCCTGAACAGGAAATGGAAGCCTGAAGCTTTGTAAAACAGCGTGATGCAAAAACCCCTTTTACAGCAGGCAATCCGACTCAGCTTCTCTATACATGAAAGATTATACTTCCATTGCTTTTCTTGGCTTCAAACATGAAAAACAAATTTCCTCTGGTTGAAAACATTTACTTTCACAGCAGATTACTAACTATTGCTGGTCAGTTTATTAATATTTTCCAGTGTAACGCCCATGGTGACCTTTCCTTAGAAATGTTTCATAAAAACAATCCATTACTATGTTGTGCATCCTTGCAAATTCACCGCACTATTACTTTACATAAGAAATTGACCTCGCGGTGTAGAATTACATCTAACGGCAAAAACAGAAGCTTTGAAGATAAAGCTTTACAGCAAAAACCAGCCAAGCAGCATTCCCATCTGTCCCCCAGGAGGGCACAATCAGCTACCAGAAACAATATGACTGTGATGAAGTCGGAGCAAGCGCTTACTGCTGTTTTCACAGGAAAAGCACTGTCGTAACACAGAAATGGTCATATACTGTACTGCAGCCATACATTTATCTCCACAGCCTAGCACACATGCTCCAGGAATGTCAGCAAGGTTAAATTACAAGCTGCTTAATGACAGAGGACAGCCCGAAATGGGAGCAAACACCTGCACAAGGCATGAGAATATAATCCTAGCATGCAAATGGCTGTACCTGGCAGCTTCTAATGGCCAGGCGGGAGCAAAGCCTGACTTTCTTATCTCTTTGCATCTACCACTCTTCATAGACATCCACTGATGATGAACATTTACTTGTTGGTATAGGTTGATAGTCTGCCGTATAATGATTCAAGGTCTCTTGCTCATTTCCTTTGCATTGTATGTTACTGTGCACTGGGTATTATTTATTAAGTTGCTGACAATTAGAAGTATGTGCACTTTACTTTATAATATTAGAACAAAGTATTTTGTTAGGTGATTTGTAATTCATGCACTTCAATATGTTATGAATTGCAGCTATATCAAATCCTATTGCATTATGCATTTTGCGATATGTATAGAGATATATATATAGATAGACACCCTGTTTCCCCGAAAATAAGACAGCGTCTTTTTGCTCCTAAAGGTGCACTATGTCTTATTTTCAGGTTGTGTCTTATTTTTCCATGAATAAATTATAGCATGCTATACTAGTGTGTGTGTGTGTGTGTATATATAAACACACACACAATATATTTATATATATATATATATATATTATAATATATATATATATATTATATATATATATATATATATCAAAGTTTAGAGTCACAAACCGTAGGATATATGTATGTAAAGGACATTTTATGGTAGCTGCAGTGACTTATCTCAAAAGGAGGGCAAATGTGACTTGCTGGGACCTGTGGAACTAGAAGTCCCAGCATGCCCCATCAGCCATCCTGTGATGTGTGTGTGTGTCAGTATCATTGCTCTGTTCTCCACCCTCTTCACCTGTGGTGACATCACAGTCACATGACCTCCCTTCACAGGTCCTTCAACCCTCTAAGGATTTCCGCTATGTCTTATTTTCAGGGGGTGCCTTATATTAGGGAATTCATCAAAATCTCTGCTATGTCTTATTTTCAGGGGTGTCTTATTTTCGGGGAAACACGGTAGATAGTACCAGCAATGCAAGATTATTGGGTTCCGCCATGGTGTATTCTTTTCGTGGTTGAAATATCTTGAGGCCTGTTGCCCTCTATTTATATGATCACATTAGAAGATCAGCTATAGGATTGTTATGCTTTTATATACTTCTGTTCTTTAAAGGGGTTGTCTCACTGCATTGATTCATCAAAGTGACTTGTTTTTGCAAGATCTTTAACATAAAAAGCCATCCTTGTAGTGAGACAACCACTTTAATGTGATTTCAACCACATATATAGCATGTACTCAGTATCTATGTCTTATACCGGTATGTTGTGCATGTCTTCGGCTGCAGATACGGACGGCATTACTTTAGGTCACCTAGTATTTTTGTCATTTTAAAAATATTTAACAGAAATTATTGAAACAAGCTTCAGTTATGAGAATACTTTCTATAAACACTTGCAGCCATAGTCCCAGCTTATAATGCTATGGCCTATAATTATAGATATCTCTAGAACAAGGGGTCTAAGGTCCCTGCATCTCATTCCCTTCAAAGTGGGTTTTCTGGCCACTAGCTATACAGGGGAATACTGTGAACGAGCAGCGGCTCCCAGTTAGGCTATGTCTACACTGCATCAGACAAAAAACGGCCCAAAAGCGGGCATTTTTTCTCTAATGCAGGGCAGCGGTTTTTGTCACGCTTTGTGACCAAAGCCGCGGTCGCTTCTCGTTTTCCTGACGTCCCCCATGCAATTGTATCGTATGGGAAGACGGCAACAAAACGAGAAGCGGCGGCATATTATACAACATGTTGTATAATACGCTGCTGCCAAAAGACGGGCAGAGAAAAGACTAGCTGTGTAGACTGCAGCTCGTCTTCTCTATTGACGTCTATGGGGCCGCAATAACAATCGTATATGCGGCGCTTTTAAAAAACGAAAAGCGCCGGAGATACGAGCAGTGTGGACATAGCCTTAGGAAGCAGAGAAATTGGCAGAACCAGACCTGAACGGCGTGAAATGCGAGTGGTGGGTGGTTTGGAGGGTTTATACTCACTACTATACAGACTTCTGAACTTAATGGAGCCAAAACAGGAATGACAGAATAATTTTAAATCCTGGTGGATCCCCTTGACTTAAAATAGGGTCTGACAGATTTCCAATGAGATTTCAGCATTTTAGACAACAAGAATAGCTTTTTTGGTGTTAAAATGAACATAATTATACCAGGTGGAAGAGAGAGAGCAAATACTCCCCTGAATGCACAGTTTTATAGAAATCAGATCTATCATGAAAAAATGTCTCCCGATGAGTCTTTTGTGCCTACTTTCTTTACAGCCAGGTACCTGCAGCTTGGTAAAGGTTTGCAGCAATTGACTTCTCTCCGGTTGCAGGTATTCTCTCAGCCCTGCTTCACTGCATGTTTCTTCACTGATTAAGTTACTCATGCTAAATGTGAACATCTCTTTTGAAGTGACTTTTGTGTTGGAGAATGTAACAAACAAATAAAGCCTGCATGTAGTACCTCTGAAGAGCTGGTGTTAAGTGAAGGTGAGGCAAGAGGCTGCTCAGGGCAAAGTACTTGCACAATACACACAGCACGTCAGGCCTGGAGAAGAAGTAACTTCTTTGCTGTAATGTATAATGAAAGAAGCCTGGATTTTTTGTGCAACAATCTATTCTACATTGTCTACGGGCAACAGCTTTGATTTGTAACTCTTGCAGTCTATTATTCAAGTGCAGCTGGTTCCCCCACAAAAGAGATGTTACACTTCATATTGTAAATCAGAAATCGTGCAGCCATTGATCTGACTGTTTTCGACAGTAGCTGTATGATAATTTCAAAGCAAAAATCTTTCCTGATGCAAATAATGTTTATTCAATGTGAAATACCGCCAGCATTTATTTCTGCACAAGGAACAGAAAATCTGTGCATTATCTAATTCCTCTAGTCTTACCAGGCTCATACAGGGGAGAGTACCATGTGTAAGGGATTAGGTAGCGGGTTGGTCGTCTCCTGGGTAGACGCGCACAGTTTTGCAGGCACAAAAGTTCAAATAACCAGAAAATTTGTTTGACCTCAGCCAGTTTTATTGCCAGCTTGTGGTACACAGAAAAACAAAGCAAACGAAATAAATCCTATGCCTGTCCGGCTCTAACTAAACCGTAAAGATCCTCGCTATCCCAGTGCCGGCCTAACCCCGGGCACCATAACATAGCAGACTGTCCATACCACAAGTAATGCTCCCACAGGCTCCTAGCAGATACCCTATTCCCAGGCTGAGAGCGTTTGTCTGTACTTCTGGCCTTATGTGAGGCTCACACACCCTGGACTAATCAGACAGGCCAAGACCCGGACTGTCCAGGTGGAGTGGGGGCTCACCCTCACTTTCCCCACTCCAGCAAAAAAATCCACAGGTTTGGTTCCTGCAGGGATTTGAACCTAGGACCCTTGTGCCTGGAGGTAAAAATATTACCTCTCAGCTACTCACAAGGCTTTACAAAAACAGACCTTTCTTTGACTAGAGCCCTTGAAAATGGGTTTTACTAAAACCCTACACATAGATCCTAGATCTCTGATAACTCCAATTCCCTGGTTGCTTGACATGAGGAATCTTTGGCAAATATACACTCCCTCTATGACTAGTTCAGACACTCTGTCACACATGCTGGAAGCTGGGATTCAGTAATACCATCACTCATTCTGGAATGGAGCAGTGGATCACTTCTGCTCCTTGTGTCTAACGAAATTCCCTGCATTTTCTATGTACTTTTTTTGTTAATATTTCAATTATTCTCTCCCACCATTCCAAAGACAATAGAAGAAATGGTAGCGGGCGCTGCTTTGACACCAGTTGGTATAACGCACCAATTACCAAACAACAGTTTACTACATTAGTCTTTGTAGCAATGCATAGTCTAGTGCAATGCTTAAAGGGGTGTTCCCACCATAGACTTTGATGGCTTAGCTTTAGGATATACCATCAAAGTTTGATAGGTGGGGACTTTGGGACCCGCACCTATCTTATGAATAGGTTCCCAAAAGTCCTGGAAAAAAAATGTAGAGCTGGTTGCGCTTGCACAATACTCTCCATTCTGTTTTCTGAGTTTCGAGTAGAGGTGAATGCCGTGTTTGTACTCAGAACTCTCATAGAACAGAATGGAGAGCTGTGCACAAGTGTTCAAGCAGCACCATTCAACGATCTGTGGAAAGAGTAAAGAAATACCCCCTTTTATCTGGGCAACACCTTTAAGTTATAACACCATACGATTGGAGGTTAAAACCAAAAGAGAATGCTTACTCTTCGTGGCGTAAGTCGTTGATTGTTCGATCCAACGAGATCATATCACTGGCAACCATGTTAAATCCAAATTCTTTAATGCTGCCCTGGACAGTGTCTTTGTAGTCTGAACCCAAGATGAATGGCTTTCCTGCTTCTCCTGGTCCACCTACAACACCCTGAGGTTCTGGTTCTTTAGGTTCGAAATTTCCTAGAACACCTTGGCGAAGCACTGGCTCTGGATACACATGCTTCTGGGGCTTAAAAGTAAGAAACTGTCGCTGCATAACATTCTGCTGATTATTAACCTTTCCATCCAGACGGTCTTGATCATGTTGGATCTTGTTCTTCCTGCGGATAGACTCAAGGTCTACCTCTACACCCTCAACACGGGGCCATGGCACAACGGGCTGAAATTCATTTTTAGGGGCTAGGTTGTTTTCTACTTTTCCAGGCTGAGGGAAATTTGCATTTTCTTCCTGCAAAGGAAAATAGGTATAAGAATCACGTTCCTGCAGAAACAATTCATGAAACAAAACCGGCCTGGAAAAAAAAAACAAAGAAAAAAAACCACACATCTACGCAGATTGCAAGAATTTTTTAGCTTTATAACTACAGATGTAGCAAACCTTAAAGGGGTTGTCTCACTACATTGATTCATCTTTCCTCAGTCCTGTTTTCTTGGTATCAGTTTGAATTCAGGGGTGTGTTTACTGACTTCTATTAGGCTGCAGTAGAAGCCAGGTCTGTAGCTATAGGAACCAGCGCTGGCAGCCTATCAGGAGAGATCAAGCAGGTCTGTAGCTATAGCAACCTGAGGTGCTAGTGCAGCCCATACAAGAGGGGATATCTCAGAATAAGTAGGGTATTGTTAATGGACATATATTGCAAAGTGACTTCTTTCTGCAAAATCTTTAATGTAGAAAGCAATCCTTGTAGTGAGACAACCCCTTTAACTTCACATTTCACGAGTTATCTAACATAATGCATCAAAATTTCACGTGGAATTTTCAATGGGATGCAATGTGTCTATTCAAAGTGTGCTGCATCATGGGATGTAACACATTAAATGTAATGAATGCTCGCTACATCTGTGTGTGGCACATAATTCCACCACTGATGTCCTACAGGAAGGTTGTATACATATAATGAGTACAGGTTTTTACAAGTATTTCCTTTACAAATAATGTTTGCTAAAATGTGTCATACAGACTTTATAAGGCTTTCAAGAAAATGAAAGATCATAAAGACTTTTAAACTGAAGAGCAGATTTGGAGCCACGTTAGAGGTTATACTAAGAAATTGCATAATTAGCAGTGTCTTAATCGGTTATTATCCAAGCTGCTTTTGCACTTGGGAGCGAGTTGATAATGTGCATGGCAATTTCCCACACCACTAGGAATGCAGGTACCATAAACAAAACTTAAGTCTTCTGAAGTCATCCTTTAGACCAGGGGTCTGTAACGTTGGCTCTCCAGCTGTTGGGAAACTACAGCTCCCATCATGCATTTATATAATCTATATCAGTGGGCAGGATGGGAGGTGTAGTTTCCTGGAGAGACGACGTTCAGACCCCTGCTTTAGACACTGTGGGCACAAGTTACGTCACCGCCAAGCAGCACATTTTCAGATGCCTATATTCAACGCGCATTGTTATAAAGCCAGATTTACGTGAAACCCAGTGACCATTGGCAGCCTGATTTTGCCAGGGATACTGCGGTTTGACTTACAAAACAATGTGGCTACTGCAAATGGGGGGGCTTTTATCATGTGCAGCAGCTGCATCGCGTACAACCAGCTTATAAGGGGTCTATTAAATTATTTCAACATCTACCATTTTATATAAAATGGGAATAGGTAAAGGTAAATAAAAACTATTAGCACATAAATTACTATTCTGATCTTGCTTCCTTTCAGAGCTAGAGTAGTTCTCATCTCCTGCTTGTTTACAGAAGGTTTCCTAGGCTGCCGACCACTTCCCTCTGCTCTAGCAGCCCTGGTGGAGATGGTGATGTCACTCCCTGCTGTATCTTATCTGCAGCACAAAAGCTTGTTTATCTTTCTCACTGACAAACTTTAATCCATTAGAGATCTTAGAGCTCTGTAGCCTTGTGTCCTGCTGTTAAAACTCCTCCATTACTAATGTCCTTCTGAACAGGAAATGGGAGTCTGAAGCTGGCTGTGAAGAGCAAGCTCTGTGAAACAGCCCGACGAGTAAACCCCTTTAACATTTAGATTATATGCTGTATGTTAAAGGGATTTTCTTTTACAAACATCATATCTGTAATGATGGGGACAGTAAAAATAAGCATTTTTGCAATTGGTTTGTATTACCTTAATCATTTAGTATAGCAGCTATTAGCTAATCTGTGTGTTCTACATCTAAAACTGCAGCCTGGGGTCATTGCTGTGATTGGCTGCAATATATTTAGTTCAACCCCCTTGGCGTGAACTGTCCCCTGTGTGGGACATGCCCCCTGTGCTGTGATTGGCTGTCTGCACTCTCTGTGCTCACATCACTCTGAGCGGTGTCAAACAAAGTGAAACTGAAGACTGCTCTGCTCCTCACCTAAGGACAGCTCTGATGTGAAGGATCTGGGCAATGCTAGATTCACTCCCACCCCCCATATTACACACATATAATACACTCTGTTAGACACAATGACAAGATTTCACTGTATGTAACATAAGGGGGCTGTATGTACAACTGTTTACATCAATGCAGGTGTTTTGGTTACAAGGATTGCTTGTGAAGCCTGGGAGGGAGGGGACAGCTCTCCAGGCATGAGAACTGACCATTGTAGGAGATCTGCAGAGCTGTGATATCCTCTCCCTTCTCCTGCTCACACAGAATGAAGACTGGGGAGAAAGTAGGGACAGGGAGAGGGTGAGATGATATCATTACTCTTCAGTGAGGGAAGTTACACCTATTGAGTGGAGAGACATGCCCCTGGATTTGAAGCTATAAGGGCATGTCCCCACGGCATGGGTTTTCGCCCGGTTTGCGGTTTTTCAGACCGCCTGAAAAACCGGCCGAAAATGAACACAATGGTGCTCTATGGAAAACCCGTGCAGCAGCCCCCACTGCATGGGTTTTCCGTCCGTTGGTTTTGCCGCCCGCGGTCCGCCCGCAAAACATTGTGATAGCACAATCTTCCGCATATCAATCTGTGCATCTCAATGTTAAGGAGGAGGGCATTTCTCCGCTCATCGGTATTTGTCCTGTGCAGTGGGAACGCGTCCTAAGAGAGAGAAAGCTTAAGATGTCTGTGAAAGCCTGTAGTGAGAAAACCCACTTTCGATGTAAAGCCCTGACTATATAACTGTATAACATACAGTTGAATACATTGCCTACATAATAAAAAAAAATATGTATACCATACTTTGCAGTATATGTTTTTGCAGGGTTTCTTGGTATTGAAAGTAGTGACAAATTAAAAAAAAATAGGCCAATGAATAATGCCTGAACGTATGCCAAAAAGACACTCAGCCACTACATCAATATTACATTAAACGCTATAGATTTGTACAGCTTATACGCTGGAAGATTTCCACATAGATGGTGTGAACATAATGTAAATCAGAGGTTCACGGAGAGCTCAGGTTATTAAGAGCAGAGGGGGAGGAGAAGAGGAAAGACACACTGAGATGTTATTCCACCTGAGTGCTGCACTACTCATAACTACTATTCAATGCCCTCTAAGCTGTTACTTATGTGTGAGAGACTCTTACTTTTTACTTTAACTTTTTGCCCCTCCCCTCTCTATAGACTTCTATAAGCAGCTGTAACCTGAGCTCTCACTGAAGAGGAAGTTATAGGAGACTCCCCATTGTGGCCATCTCCCAAATAACCAGGGATAGCTTGTAGTGAGCTATGAGACAGCCTCAGAAAGATTTCGCTTTGTGGCAAAACCCCTTTTACTGAAGGAAATGAGAGATTTCTTAACTAACGCTCAAGGACCACCTGAAGTCTTTTCAAGACCTCAAAAGGGGTACATGAACCCTTAGTAAAGAAGCCCTTTAGTTCCATATTGCAATGTTGCATGAATTTTCTGAGGAACACTTTTCGTTTTCTCCCCACTTGTAAAAAACTGTGCTGTACATTTAAATAGCGCCGGAATACTGTCATGCCTTGTGTAGATTTGATTATATCAAGAAGAATACGTGCATCTGCAGCTTGTTCAGCGGGAATGATCATATACTCAGAGAGCAAGGTTCCTGGAGGCTCTTTTATAGCAACCACATGGTAACACATGTAAACAGATCTATGGGGAATGAGCCCTGGTTAATAGCCAACACTGACCCTGAACCGCAGGTGTGTGAATGACAGCTCTCTACGCTGGATTGTGATAGCAGGCTCCTAATATGCTGTAAAACACACCCAACTGTGCGATCAGAGGGAAATGTTTGAACAGCTCGAGTGTAGTTAAGCAAAAAGCAATTCATCTGAGCACCTTAAAGAGGAAATGAACAAAGTGCAATTATTTCCTGATAGTAACAAGTCTCTGAAGTATACTCTTTACTCAATGAAAGTCAGTCATTAAAAAGCACTTGATTCTGCAGTGGCCATGATTAATATTAGTTGAACGAACCCTGACTGGAATATATATTCATACCCTTTATTATTGCAAGCTGTAAGTTTACCATTTAACCTGGTGATCACCAAATACATCTATAGTCATGGCCAAAAGTTTTGAGAATGACACAAATATTATATTTTCACATGATCTGTTGCCCTGTGGTTTTTATGTGTGTTTGTCAGATGTTTTTATCACATACAGTAATACAAGTGCCATTCAAGTATGATTAACAAACGCTTTTATTGACAGTTAGGCCTCGTTCACACGGCTGATTTGTCCGCGGATTGGCGCCGTACTCCGTGCCGGATTTGCGCTGTAGTACGGCGCCAATCCGTCGGAGTAATTACGTTAGTCCACTGCTCTCATAGAGAACAGTGGATTCCGTCGCTCCTCCCCGCTTGGCGAATCCGCCGCGGGGGGAGAAAGTGACATGCACATTAATTACGGCGCGTATGCGCCGTAAATAATGACAGTCTATGGGGTCGGGGAGCGGCGCCCCCCGCCCCGCCCCCATCCCTTATTCACGCCGGATTTGCGAGCGCAATCCGGCTCACAAATCCGCCGTGAATAAGCCGTGTTAACACGGCCTTAGAATGAGTTAATGCAGCAAGTCAATATTTGCAGTGTTGACCCTTCTTCTTCAGGACCTCTGCAATTCTCCCTGGCATGCTCTCAATCAACTTCTGGACCAAATCCTGACTGATAGCAGTCCATTCTTGCACAATCAATGCTTGCATTTTGTCACAATTTGTTGGTTTTTGTTTGTCCACCCGTCTCTTGATGATTGACCACAAGTTCTCAATAGGATTAAGATCTGGGGAGTTTCCAGGCCATGGACCCAAAATCTCTATGTTTTGTTCCCTGAGCCATTTAGTTATCACCTTTGCTTTATGGCAAGGTGCTCCATTCATGCTGGAAAGGCATTGTTGATCACCAAACTGCTCTTGGACGGTTGGGAGAAGTTGCTCTTGGAGGACATTCTGGTACCATTCTTTATTCATGGATGTGTTTTTAGGCAAAACTGTTAGAGAGCCGATTCCCTTGGCCCGAGAAGCAACCCCACACATGAATGGTTTCTGGATGCTTTACAGTTGGCATGAGACAAGATTGGTGGTATCGCTCACCTTGTCTTCTCCGAACAAGCTGTTTTCCAGATGTTCCAAACATTCGGAAAGGGGATTCATCTGAGAAAATGACTTTACCCCAGTCCTCAGCAGTCCACTCCCTGTACCTTTGGCACAATATCAGTCTGTCCCTGATGTTTTTTCTGGAGAAAAGTGGCTTCTTTGCTGCCCTCCTTGACACCAGGCCTTGCTCCATGAGTCTCCCCCTCACAGTGCGTGCAGATGCACTCACACCTGCCTGCTGCCATTCCTGAGCAAGCTCTGCACTGCTGGTAGCCCGATTCCGAAGCTGACAACACTTTTAAGAGACGGTCCTGGCGCTTGCTGGTCTTTCTTTAGGGCGCCCTGGAGCCTTTTTGGCAACAATGGAACCTCTCTCCTTGAATTCCTTGATGATGCGATAGATTGTTGACTGAGGTGCAATCTTTCTAGCTGCGATACTCTTCCCTGTTGGCCAGTTTTGTGCAGTGCAATGATGACTGCACGTGTTTCTTTAGAGATAACCATGGTTAACAGAAGAGAAACAAGGATGCCAAGCACCAGCCTACTTTTAAAGTGTCCAGTGGTTTGATTCTTACTTAATCATGACAGATTGATCTCCAGCCCTGTCCTCATCAACACCCACACCTGTGTTAATGGAGCAATCACTGAAACAATGTTAGCTGGTCCTTTTAAGGCAGGCCTGCAATGAAGTTGAAATGTGTTTTGGGGGAAAAAGTTCATTTCTAGACACTTATTGACTTTGCAATTAATTGCTGTTAAGCTGATCACTCTTTATAAAACATTCTGGAGTATATGCAAATTGCCATTATAAAACCTGATGCAGTAGACTTTGTAAAAATTAACATTTGTATCATTCTCAAAACTGTTGGCCATGACTGTAGGTTACACATATAGCAAAAGAATCCTTTTGGAGAATAGCAAAAAAATAAAATAAAAAAGACTGCGGAAAAATCACCGCTGCAACCGGTGATTGGAGGTTGTAGTCATGAAGTCAAAGCAATGAAAACAGGAAGGCTCAGGTAGCCAACGCCAAAGGAATGGTGTGGAGTTTAAAAGATTTGTTTTAGGGACTGGAAAACCAATTTATATGCTGTATTTTTTAGAAACTTCATTCTGGTCTACAACTAGCCATACACTTGAGAAGGCTGTAGCCCAGTACACCATAAGAAAGTGTGATTGGCTATAGGGGAATGAACTGCAGCCAGACCACTTCAGCAGTAGCTTTTCACCCAGACTATGTTCACATAATGTTTATGGTCCCATTTAATGTACATGCCAGTACAAAGAACATAAACCAACTCCTTTAAAGGGGTTGTCTCACTTCAATGATTGCTTTCTATGTTAAAGATCGTGCAAAAACAAGTCATTTTGCAATATGTGTCCATTAACCCCTTAAGCCGAACACCTGAAAAGTAGTTAATGACCAGAACATTTTTATTTATTCATTTTTTTACACTGTTTCTGTTTTTTTTTACTTTTTTTTTTTTTTAAATCCCCTGAAGGGAGAACTGTTTTACAATTTATTTATTTTTTAAAACACTTAGTAATGTATTAGCATATTCATATATGCTAATACATTATAATCTGTGTCAGTCTGACACAGTCAGTGATCTGGACAGCACACAGTGTGTGTCCAGGTCACTGGCTTCATACACAGACAGCTCTGGGGCTACTCTAGGTCCCCAGGGCTGACTGAGCAGCCGTTCCCCGAGCTATGTCGGGTCACCGGGTGTTCCGATCACCCGACAGAGCAGGGGAAACCCTTTGATTGCGCTGCGGTAATGCACCGCCACAATCAAAGGGTTAAAGCACCGAGATGCGGAGGTCTCCTCCGCTCCCCGGTGCTTGCAGGGGATGCTCTGGGATCAGGGCGGTATACTACAGCCCCGATCTCAGCGCAGCTGCGGCGCCCGGGCGCCGCAAACTCCGGTGTATGCAGCGACGCTTAAGGATGTCGCTGTAGACGAACGGCCCGCACCAGCCGACGTCTAAAGTCGGCAGGCGGTCATTAAGGAGTTAACAGTGTCCTACCTATTCCTAGAAATCCCTTCTTGTATGGGCTGCATCAGCTCCACGGGTTGCTAAGGCTACAGACCTGTTTGATCTCTCCTGATAGGCTGAGAGCGCTGGTCCCTATAGCTACAGATCTGGTTTCCTCAGCAGCTCATCACTGCAGTCCAGGAGAAGCCAGTAAACATGCCTCTGAATTCAAAAATGAAACTGAGGTAAGATGAATCGATATAGTGAGACAACATTTGTCTCCTTGCATTTCAACAGTTGTAACCTTTCGATTTTTTTCGGTGACGCAGTGGTATGAGGATATCACATCCTCACATCCATAAATCATAATCACGGATTAAAAATATACATTATATATTATATTATATATTTTTTTTTTTTTTTTTTTTTTTTTTTTTTTTGTTGATGGAATGGTGCATGGGCTTTTTATTTGCGGGAGAAGCGTGACATTTTCATTGGTGCCAATTTGGCGAACATGAGGTTTTTTTTTTCCCCCAACTCTTTTTCATTCCAGTTAAAAAATGCAATTCTGTCAAGTATTTTGTACTTATTTTTGCAGCTTTAACTATTTGAGTTAAATAACATGATCATTTTATAGACAGGATCATTATGGACATCAGGGATTTTGTGTTTTTTTAAATTATTTTTTAATTACTAAAACATTCTGAATTTATTTATTTTTTGTTCCACTAGGCGACTATATATATTGATCAGCTTTATACTATATAACAATACATTAACGCATTGCTATACATGGCATCCTATTAGACTTTGTCCACAGCAGGGCCTAAAAAGCTTGTGTACAAAGCAAGGCATGTCACTATTTGGCCTCTAGTTGCCATGGAAACCATTGGCCAGGATCGAAGCTAAATCTGTACATTATTGTATTCACTTATATAGCGCCATCATACTCCATAGCACTGTACAGAGATTGTCATTATTCACATGGGTCCCTGTCCATATTGGGGCTCACAATCTAAATGCAAGTTCAACCTGCCTGTTTTTGGAGTGTAGGGGAAACCTACACAAACACGGGGAGAACATACAAGCTCCTTGCAGATGTTGTCCTTGGTGGGACTTGAACCCAGGATCCCAATACTGCAAGACAACAGAGCTAACCACCGAGCCATCATGCTGCCACCACTATGATGCTGGTAGAGCTTCTGAGCCTGCACCATTCAAGCATCATACATTTATGGCACCCAAGAGACTTGTCAACTCTTCTGGGGGTCCAGGAGCATCGGCAAGAGTACCAAAAGAATACCCCTTGGTGTGGATCGTCCCCTTCAACCCTCCTCTGTCCCTCCAGTTACGACTGCATGTCACAATTTCCATGTCTATGGTCATCTCAAATTAAATAAAAAAATACTAGCTTACCCATTTAATTGTGGCACATTTGGGGCCTCATGTATGAACCTGTTTAGGTCTAAAACTCACTCATAGTAACCTGAGTGAGTTTTAGACCTAAACAGGTTCATACATGTGGCCCTAAATGTTTAATACACTGAGACATTTTTTTTTACTTTTTGATGCTAGAACTATAATTTTTTTTTTTTTTTTGCTTTTGAAAGGAAACAAATAAGGTCATAGTATTTAAAATATATAAAACTGTCCTTAGCAGCAGTTCCAGGTTTCATATCCAACACTTTCACTACTTTTTAAATCCTCTAAAGCAAGTACGTTTGAAATGGCTTTCAAGAGCTAAACGTACAAAATGATGTTTCATAGCGTAAAAATAACCCGTCAAAGTTTTCAAATGTGAAGCAATTTGCAGTTTAGGCTTTAAGAAATCTGTCCAGAACAGTTTTATGAGCGCCTGCGTGCACAAAAAGCGTCCATATATTTTTCCACCTGCATTGTTCCATTTATAGGTTTAACTGAAAACATTTTATTGCAGACAATAATCAAGACCAACTGCAGCGAGCAGGAGGAGGGATACAGGATTCAGAATAAGCTGCTATCTGGCGTCTCCACGCTGAAAGGAAGATATCCTTAATTAAACTTAGGGGAAATTAAATCGTACAATAAAAACCCAGAATGATAAATATTTAAAGAAAAGTCAGAAGATGATGCAATGTTAACACAAGATCGTCATTTTTTATTTAAATATCTTATTAATTACGAATATTAATAGTAATCATGAGCGAGCACGGCTCCTTTCATTCAGCTAAACAAAGCCAGCGAGTGACCAGGGTGCATTTCAATCAAAGCACTTTCTGAGTCTATGTGATAATGTCCAAGGCTGGGTTCACACGATGCGTTACTGTAAGCATTTTTATTCTTAATGCAGATGATGCTTTACCTCTGATTTGGAACACAGATGAAATGTGGGTTAATTAAACAAAAACAAAAAAACGCAGTCGTTTTTTTTTTAAAAAAAGAATGCGTTTCTTATGCAGTTGAACGTAACGTGTGAACACCGCCTAAAAGATACGACTGCACCATTACCCTGAATAAACAGCAGGCATTTTGACACACACGTGGCTGATCTCTATGTTGCAATGCAGATCACTGACCTAAAATATCAATCATAGATTTCTGTAAGGGTGCTTTCACACGGTGAGTTTTTTCAATGCGTCTTTTTGTGCAGGAAGGCACAGCAATTAATGCTGTACTTTGCTGCACAAAAATTACGGCAAAAATCACGGTAATTACCGCGATTTTACTGCAAATTTACCGCAAATTTTTGCAGCGATTTTTGTGCAGCAATGTACAGCATTAATTGCTGTGCCTTCCTGCACAAAAAACGCATTGAAAAAACGCATAAAAAATGCACCGCATGAAAGCACCCTAATGTGATGAAGCAATGATCAATATGAGGTGGGG
>JAODAL010054344.1:0-24688 GCA_025379985.1 Phyllomedusa bahiana
TTTTCCGGCACTTTTTAATCGGGGGGAGACTTTTAAGGGTCATACGGGGTCAGGACAGTTCTAGTCAATGCCAGTAAAAATAAATGGGGTTTGAAAGACTTTTTTTTCCGGGCACTTTTTAATCTGTGGGTCAGACAGGTTTAAGGGTCATGCTGCAGTCCAGGACAGGGTTTGTCAATGTCCAGTTCAACTAAAATGGTGGTTCAAAGACTACTTTCTTCCGGCACTTTTAATCTGTGGGTCATGCAGGTTTTTAGGGTCATGCTGCGTTCCAGGACAGGGATATTCAATGTCCAGTTCAAGTAAAATGATGTTCAAATAATATCCCTTCGGCACTTTTTTAATTTAATTTGTGGTGATGCAGGTTTAAGGTCATGCGTGGTACAAGACAGGGAAAGTGAAGGGTGTGTGACTTTTTTTCGGTGGCTTTTATAGCCTAAGTGTTGTGCCTTAGCTGTAGCAGGTATCCATTTGACTGTTGGGGCTGTTAATTCCAGCTTCTCCAGCCCTGTTTGGGTGTAAGAATGAAGGTGTTGTTGCTCTCCCATAGACATTAACGGTCATCCCTCATAATCGACTGCTCACTATCGAAAAACCTTATCGATGGTTGCCGACTATCGACTATCGCCTGATGTTGATAGCCAACGTAATCGCTCAACACTAGTAGTCACAGTAAGGCTATTGTCACGGTCGGAGATAGTGGATCCTCTGGACCATCGCAAGCGATGGCATAAGCCACGCCAGGAAGCGGAATCTAAGTAGGTCCGGTTTTCACCAGAGCCCGCTGCAAAGCGAGATGGACTTGCTGCGGTGGGAGTCTACCAGGTCGCTACCCCTGACATGACTTGCTTGCGGAGGCAGCCGAGGTGTAGCGTGGTACAAAATCGTCAGGCAGGCTCGTATTCGGGGACAGGCAGGAGGTCAGGACAGACGGCTATGGTTCGTGGTCGTGGACAGGCAGAAGGTCAGGGCAGGCGGCAAGATTCGTGGTCGGGGAATGGAAGCAAATGGTACGGTACACGGTAAATCAGAACAAGGCTAGGCATGCTTTCTCTACAGGCTAAATGGCACTAAAGATCCGGCACAAGACTCAGGAAGGGGCAGGCTTAAATAAGGGCAGTGACCAGCAATACCCAATTACCGGTGCATTTGGCCCTTTAAATTTCACAGAGCCAGCACGCGCGCGCCCTAGGGAGCGGGGACGCACGTGTCCTAGGGAGCGGGGACGCACGCGCCGGGAGACTGGAGCTGCAGCAGGAGCTTGGCCGGGTAAGTAGGCGGGGACCCGGCCGGCAGGGTGAGCCTGCCCACCGTCCAAAATGCGGGAGCCGGTGCTGCTCGTGCGGGGACCGCGGGGTCGCAAGCCCACCCATGACAGATATGTTCACACGGCCTGCTTTCAGCACGCATTTCGAAGCGTATTTGCGCTCTAATACAGGCGAGATGCGCACCAAAATTATGTTAATCCATAGTTGTCATAGAGATCTATGGATTATGCCTCCTCTCCCCGCTCATACAATACGATCATATTGTACGCTCGGGGAGATAAGTGACATGTTGCGAGTAATGCATGTCTATGGGGCCGGCTGGTCAGCACGAGCTCCCGAGACACACGATGAATTGTGGCACATACTGTACGCGCGGCAATACATCGTGTGAACATACCCTAAGTGCAGACACAGGTTTTAGGTGCAAACATAAAAAAAAGTTGATTGTCTCCTGGCGCCAAACCACAACAAAAGAACAGGCTTACTTCAGCCTGTGAACAGAACCAGTTTAAACACAGTCCTAACAGAAAATGTAAATCATGGAACAGCCTCACCAGGTCAGTGGCACAGATTCCACAGCAACACTTGGCAGCTTGATATCTCCACACCACATTAAAGGCACCAGCTTTCTCAGACTGTTCCACACAGAGCTGTATCAGCTGCTTCTTATCCACCTGGTAAGGCCCAGACTGGAGTATGGGAGCGACCTTTCCCACCCAGGCTCTCTGGTCGCTCCATGAAAAACTCGACCTGGACTACCAGAACAATAAAGCAGCTCAGTGACATAACATTGCTGGCAACAGACTAGAGGGTTTTTCACATCACCGAGGCCAGCCACCTGGGTGATACATACCTGCCATTGACCACTCTACCCCTGGTCTCTTACAAGGTTTATGCATTTCTGAAATGATTCCAGTCATCTAAAAGGAGCTTGCAAAAATTCATGTGCTTGTTGCTAAAACCACACTATTTCAATTAATAAAAGTGTTTTTTTTTTTTGTTTCAACCATTCCTTTCCAACTGCAGATACATTTGTACTATACGGGAGTATAACCGCTTGCATCTGTAAACTTCTGAGGTGACATGTATGAAATTTGGCGCCCAAACATTTTTTATGTGCGCATTAGTAGCATAGAATTCGCCTGAATCTATGAACCTGTTCTACTGCGGGTCATCAAGTTAGCACTTTCTAGTTACTACAACTCATGCTCAGATAAACCACTTTGAACTTGGTCTGCCTGTTCCAGCAGTAATGCACCTGGTTTTGCCAGTCATACATATGTAGAATCGTACGTAGAATTGTGGTGAGATGCCCCAAGAACACCACCGCATCTTGGGCGCATTACAAAGTGCCGCGGACGCCACAAAATGCGCCTAATATTGGAGTGCGTTTGCTCATACATCTAGAGAACAGGGCTGCACCAGTTTTTTGGGCTGAAAGGACACCAGAATACTAGCGTAGCTCCGTACCTACATGTCGCCCGTGGTGTACACTACTGTATGATTTTATGCTCAACCACTGTTAATATGCTATTTTGCACAGTAAAATAATGATGACTAACTGTACAGAGTTGTCAGGCCTTGTTCACTACAGACAATGATGACCCTTGGATAAACTTTAAGATATGCTAGGTCTGGAATTGAATATCTGCTAAATCACTATGATATTATTATCTGTGAGTGTTCAGCTTGTGGTCATTGGTGGAGTAGGTTACCATGGAGACTAGTGAAAGGGGGGAGGTAGGTGTGAGCAATGAAAGGTTATAAATAGGCCCTAGTTTAATTGATAAGTGTTCTGGTGGTTTCCAATATCAAAGTACCTGTGGTCTGGAGCCATTGCCAGACTGCAGTGAAGATGAGGGGCCAAACCTAACCCTTTGGAAGTCTGGGTTTCTGTCAGAGTGCAGCTGGTAAGTCCAGCATCTCTATTTATCAGCCATGGATCTCTCCATGGAAATTAAGGACTTTAATGGAAAAGATCGCTGCTTAGCTGTATTGGAGTATGCCTTGGATAGTTACATTAGGGAAGTGTGTACCAGAGAGGTAGCGCATAGGAAGTCCCCCGCTGGCTACCGAGCAGATGGTGTCCAGAATATTGCCTCTGGCCTGGCCCAGCTAGATCCAGTTCTCCTGGTGTCCCTCTGCAATACCCTTTCAGTCTATCTGGAATGATTCTATAGGATGTCAGTTCTCCTGGGGTTAGAATGCTCCATGATGACAAGACTGCATCCAAATAAGGGACTGTTTTAGAAGGGTCCTCTGATAGCTGCTAGCTGCAATTCAGGTGGAGAAAGGATTGTAACCATATGAAAGAGAGTTGCAGTGTTTAAGAATTTGCCGATAAATAAAAGGGTCAAGTTCTGCTTGATTCCAACTTTAACCCTTCATCTGCCTCCTGCACAACATCATGGGTGCCTCCGCATACCACTAACAAAACAGGAGAGCACATCCCTGGGGTAAGAACACCATCTACACCACAGAGTCCCACAACTTGAATGTAGCATGTGCCAGGCCTGAGATGGTTTGGTGGAGTCCAGCCACCGTGACAAGGGCCTAGGTAACAACTACAACTCCCACTCTCCTCTCCTTCACCTCTGTGTACTACACATACAATTAATGTGGTTAATCCTATGCTTTACATACCCTCTTCTCTCTATGGGCCTCATGTATGAAAACTGTTTAGGTCTAAGATTTTCTTTGTTGCCTATAGCAACCAAACAGATCTCATACTATCAATTTTTCAGGGGACTATATGAAATGGAGAGGGTTCTGATTGGTTGCTATGGGAAACAAAGAAAGTCTTAGAACCAGATAGTTTTCATACATGAGGTCCTATGTTCCTCCCTTCCCTCCTTTCTCTCTTCTCCGCTCTCTTCACTTTTCCTCTTCTGCCATCTCTTCCCCTTAGCTCTTGTCCTCCTCTGGTATCACTTCTCTGTTTCTCTAAACCTTCCTTTCTTCCCTTCCTTCTCCTATCCACATTATATTCTCTTCCTTCTTTCCATCTTCTCTTTTATTTCCTTTGCATTCCTTTTAATTCCACTTACTGCTATCTTTCCTACTATACACAACTTCTCTTTTCCTCTCTCCGCTCTTCCCCTCCATTCTCCTCTGCCAATTTCCATTTCCATCTTTTCCATTCCCCTCGGGGGCTGTCCATGTGAATCAAGCCTTTATAGCAGTACATAGAGAATTGCCAAAAGCTGCTGAAAAAATGTCTGCTTTTTGGAGTGGTTTGCGTTTTTAGTGCGTTTTTTACGCACTTTTTTTTAGCAGAAATGCAAAACATTAAAATTGCTATGGATTTCTGCAAAAAACGCACCAAAAAATATCCGGCGCTTTACGTAGACTCCAATAGTAAGTTTTCTGCCTTGCTCAGTCTTTTTTTGCAACATGTTTCAAAAAGCAACCAGCAATAAAAAACAAGCAGAAAAAAAATGTTCTGTGGAGAAAACAGAACGTTTTTAAAATACAAGTCTATGGGACCTCTTCAGTTGCTTTTCTCAGTTTTTTTCAAAGTTTTACATTTTATAAAAACACTAACTTTTTCGTGTGCAGTGGAGATATAGCCTAATATGTCAATGTGTCTCGGTCATCTTATTCCTTTTTAAAAAATTTTTCTTTTCCTTTATAGTTAACGGTCATCACTCCTTATGTAAAGTATAAAACATCATACATACTTTCACAGATGTGTTAAAGTGTTTGCCTTGTTTTAAACCGAAGTAAATATTACATATGGGAAAATGTTAAGCCTTTTACTCTAAGCAGCCACGTGAACTCTGAACTACATGTACAGGAGATGCCCACCGCCTAATTATCTCTGTTTTCTTGCAAGAATGAATTTAAGTGTGCCGAAAAAAATAAAATGTAAATCAAGAAGCAACCAATAACTGGCAGGTCTGTAGGACACACAGGTCATCTCTCCGCACTTGATCAAAAGTAATGTCATGTGCAAGTGCCCTCATTATCTGTCCTGATTTATTCCATACCCATCCATCGCATAATTATCCGTGGCTTAGTGGAGTTAAAGAAAAATCCCAGTGTAATGGCTTATGAGCTATCAAGTTGATCATATTTGCAAATGCACTAACACTTATTGTTCTAATGGTTTGCCCTAGGTTATGGTCTGTTTTGCGGTTTTGACAAACTGTACGCTATAATGTGTTTGGAAAAAGAAAAAAAAAGTGGTGAGGTCTGGAGTAATCATGGTGTTCCTTATATTTAGGTTTGTACGAGATTAACCAGTCCAATACCAGGACGTTTACTCCACAAGCTCATTTTCATTTTATTTAGTCCATTTAGGTTTGAACGTTCTAATGCTTTCTTGCACTTGGACATTCTACTAACTCATCTTTTTTTCTCCATGAAATGTAAGACCTTATTTTTATGTAATGTTTGCATTGCATTTTTTTAATAGTATGAGAGATAATAGTTACAGACATTTTTATATAGGTAATATAAAGTTATAAGGTTGGCGGGGCTAAAAGTTGCTGTTTGGGTTGTCTGTTTTTTAAAAATTTTTAATGCATATTTTTATTTTACAAGCATTTATTTTCTATTTCTTACTCCATGTATCACTTGAATCTGTTATTCAAGTTATATTAAAGGGGTTGTCTCATCTCAAAGTTTCATAGGATGCATGAATGAAATAATGCTGCTTTGCTCTGTCACTTCCTGGTTAAGCTGTTTGCAATTAGCATATGAGCTCTGTGTATTCAGACTTCTCTGTTTATAATGGTTATTAGTCTAGATTAGCTAAACCACCTTCTACCAGGACAGGAGAAGCTGCTGAACTAATGTAAACAGTAGAGTAATTACTGTGTTTTGTATGAAAGATCAGATAACACACAAGCTCTCACACTGCTGGCTGTGACCTGTGTGATGACATCACTCCCTGCTATCAGATAGAACAAACAGCTGGGGAAAAGGAGTACACAGGTCGATCAATTGGGAAATCGAGAGCCCTCAGAGGGTGATAAAATCACTTGTAGCTCCTTAACAAAAACAGATGAACAAATCAATATATTTGTAAAAAGTCTTGTTTTAGTGTTCCCTACATTTTGAAACCTGATCTTTATAGTGAGACAACCCCTTTAAATACAGTCCCTAGCACTGACTGAAGAGCTGATCTGGATCAGCATCTGCAGCTATCGTGCTCTTGTGATCACGTGCCTGTCGGAAGCACGATATAAACTAGGAAGCTGCACACTTAGGCTATGTTCATATGGCTTATTCACGTCTTAATTGCGGGACGGATTTCGCCCGCAATTACGGAGTGTGTACGGAGGCGGGGAGGCTCGCCGGCCCCATAGACTTTCATTATCCACGGCACGTATCCCGCCGGGATAATGAACATGTCACTGTCTCCCCGCCCGGCGTATTTCGCGAGTGGGGAGAGGAGAAGGAATCCATAGTTCCCTATGAGAACTGTGGATTACCGTAATGACAGGGATGGATTTCAGCAGTACGGCATGGAATACGGACTGAAATCTGTCCCAAAATCAGCCGTCTGAACATAGCCTTAGGGTATGTTCACACGATGTACTGCGGCGCGTACAGTACGCACCGCAGTACATCGTGTCTTTCGGGAGCAGCGCACGTACTCCCGCTGCGTGGGTGGGGGGGGTGGCAGCCCGCCGGCCTCATTGACATTCATTACTCGAGGCGCGTATTCGCTGCAAGTAATTGACATGTCACTTATTTCCCCGCGCATACAATACTATCGGGGAGAGGAGGCGTAATCCATAGTTCTCTGTGAGAACTATGGATTACCATAATTTCGGCGTGTATTTTGCCTGTATTAGAGCGCAAATACGTGGCGAAATACGTGGCGAAATTATCCCATGTGAACATACCCTTACGGCCACAAGTATCAAAATTTTCTAGGTCTAAAATTCACTTTGTTGCCCATAGCAACCAATCAGAGCGGCACTTTCAGTTTTTCCCCAGCACTACATGAAATGAAAGGGGAACTATAATTGGTTGCTATGGGCAACACAGTGGATTTTAGACCTAGACAGTTTTCATACATTTGGCCCTTAGAGTATGTTCACGTGGCTTATTTAGCCATGTATTTTGGCACACATTTTGGCGCATATTGTGCACTATACACAGCGAAATGCGCGCCGTAATTACGGTAATTCATAACTCTCATAGAGAGCAATACGATCATATTGTACACGCGGGGGGACAATTGACATGTCAATTGTTAGCAGAGATTACGCGCCGCTGACAATGCAGGTTTATGGGGCCGGCACCCGGCCAGCCCCCCCCCGTGCTTTGGAATTATGCGCTGATCAGCAGGTAGTTCCAAAACACCCGGCGTACTGCGGCGCGTGGAATATACCAATACTACGTAAATGCTTGAAATACGTAGTACTAAAGTTCGAGGTTCTAATCGAACTAGAACTTTTTACTGCTCGCTCATCTCTAAAGTTATGTAAACAAGATCCAGTCTTCAAGATAAGGAACAGAGCAGGGAGTGATGTCACCGTTTCCCGCCATTGCGGCAGCCTGTAAGAGCAGATTGTAAAATACTGGTCAGATTTTATTCCAGAATTTGACTGTATTTTACAATTGCCATGTGGACACAGCCTTTTTAGTAGCAACCTGATAAATACTTAGTCCTGCTCTCAATTGAGGAGTGGATACAGTTGTATCCAATATAGGCTTTGATCTGCACCATGACCTAAATACATTAAAGGGGTTGTCTCACTACGAGGATTGCTTTTTATGTTAAAGATCTTGCAAAAACTAGTCACTTTGCAATATGTGTCCATTAACAGTGTCTTACCTATTCCTAGATATCCTCTCTTGTATGGGCTGCATCAGCTCCTCAGGTCACGATAGCTACAGACCTGTTCAATCTCTCCTGATAGGCTGCCAGCACTGGTTGCTATAGCTACAGACCTGGCTTCTACTGCAGCCTAGTGGAAGCCAGTAAACATGCCCCTGAATTCAAAATGAAACCAAGAAAATAAGACTGAGGTCAGATGAATCAATGTAGTGAAACAACCCCTTTAAGGGGAAGTTCACACGGCTAATTTTGGGCCGCATTTCGCCACGTATTAGGAGCGTATTGCGCTCTAATACGAGCGAAATGCGCCCCAATCATTACGGTAATCCACAGTTCTCATAGAGAACTATGGATTACGCCTCCTCTCCCCGGGCATACAATACGATCGTATTGTACACGCGGGGAGATAATTGACATGTAATTTATTCGCGACGCGAGTAATGCATGTCTATGTGGCCGGCGGGCTACCGCCCAGCCCCCCACCCCGCCCGCGTCGTGGGAGTATGCGCTGATCAGCGCGACTGTACGCCCTGCAATTAAGCCGTGTGAACATACTCTAACAATTCCTGCACACACCTCTCCAATGATTTGTTACTATGTGTCAGTTTGATGTCCAGGCTGTTTAGCTCATAGAGAATTGCTTTAGGGTAGGGCAACATGGCATATGTAAAATGCCGGTTGGATTCTGTTTAAGAAGAAGGCCGGTATCTTATCATCATTTGCATGGTTTTAGGGGATGATTCTGTCCGCGGTTTGTGGATTCGCCCATCCCTCATAACCATTGAATTGTACACTTTCCTCCTGAAAACAACGCAAAAGATTGAGCATGTTCTAAGTTTTTCAGAACGCCAGCGGCTGAGAATCCATTCAGTGTAGACTACTGAGTGGATTTTCTATTAAAGTCTATGTGTCAGGGACCGGTCAGGTGCACAAGAATAGACACAAACAGAGTGAGGCCCTGACACTGGTCCCAACCACTGTCCCTGCCTTTTGGGGGTGCCCGACTCCTTAATAGGTCGGCCCCAACCAGAAGACTAGGAGCTACACTAATTAAGTGCAGACACAAGACGCAATCAAAGACAGAACACAAATAAGAGGGGTCAGACTAGCCAGGTCAATACCGGTCGGGTGAAGCAGTACAAAATTAAATAGAGAGAGAATAGTCAGTAGAATAGCAGGGTCAAATACCAGAAAGGAGCACAGAAAATGAAGAGCTAGCTACAGACAGAAAGACCTCTATAGCAGGCAAGGATGGTAGGTAGAGGACTCCTTATATAGGGAACAAGAGAAAACAGAATGGAGGTGATAGGTGGATGGAACACAAGACCAGATTGGAGAAGAAAGCTGTCAATCAACAAGATCAGCAAGAAACCAGGTTAACTAGTGGAGTGCTGGATGATTCCTGACCAAGGCGTCGGCCAGGAATCAATTAGTACTGCAGAGAAGTAAAACCAAGTTCACACTAGTGAAAGCATTATGTCATAAACCACATTTTTCGTCGCAACAACCATGGCTGGTGACTAGAGCACACAGCTGAGGGTCTGTGGGGCATGATCATGACACTATGGGGATGGTTTCTTGTTGATTTTCAGATGGTTTCCAAATCCACAAACCGTCTGCAAATCCGACCAATAAATCATGCCGACTTGACGACACTTAGGCTGGCAAAAATATAATATAAAGCCTCCAAGCCGTATTAACAGAGAAGAAACATGTAGTCAGCATACACGTTTCTGGCCACATTCACAAGCTACCTCCTGAGCAAGAATAATGGTTATTTCTTATTATATTAACATTTCAAGTCAGAAGTGAAGATATTTTAGTAATTGGCCTCTGCCTCGTGTGGCTTCTGAGCCATTGGTTTTAGAACACTGCTATAGGGGAAATTGTTAAGGGTTTTTCCAATGGGAAAAATCCATCAGACTGCACATAATAACATAATATATACTACAGCAATAATTCCAGTTTGCATAGATAAGCAGAGAACGGCGTGTAGGTGGTTATTACGATGCCTGCATTCTAATGTTCCTTTGTAACCAGAGGGAGGTCACAAGGTAACGTTGCCTTTCCAGTAGTTACAATAAAGAGCAATTTACCTATGAAGTAAATGTCCTAAGAAGGACATTTACTTTCCCCTCAGACAAACCAAAAGGCTACAAGTCCACTTTGAAATGAATAACTGTGAGAAGTAATGACATTGGGGCAGCTGTCTTCCCACAAGGCAAAAACTGCCATTCAAACTATATTGTAGAATTGTTATAGAAAGGACAGGAAGGCTCGAAAGTCAGAGTTGACTGAAATAGGAGGAGGAAATGTGCGAGAAAATGACATGGTTTGTCCAGGGACGTATGGCCAATTCAGCAGACAAGGTAAAGTAGGCACAAATCAGACTACAAGGAGTCAAGCCGCACACATTGCCCCACTACGACCACATGTTTTAACTCACATGAAACACATATACCACTATACCTAGTTTTGGGGCAATCTCCAGAAAGAAAAAGGCCTATTAGTGGAAGATCCTCTCACTGATCCCTGGTTGCTAAAAAAAATACAATGCAGAAGGGTGTACTCTCAGAATCAATTCCCCTGGTGGACCTGGTTGCCTGTGATTGTCCTCTAGGTATAGGGTATAATTAGTGCTTAAGTCCAAAAACAACCCAGCACCCAATAACTGTCTCTCTGATTATCATATTTATTAATCTTTAACCCCTGGCGTACTAGTGCGTCAAAATCCTGATAAGATTGTATGGAGCGGGCTCACACAGTGCCGACTAGTTTTGACAGCTTACACCCGCTGCTAACAGCAGTGATCGGAGCTGACACAGATGTTCCCTGCTGTTCTACCCATTAAATGTCACACCGTTCATCACTCCAATCGGCCGATCAGTTAGCATGCCAGCTGGAGGCCTTATGAAAACTTTCATGTCCACCATATTACATCCTTTTGCATTATGGGTGCCCCATAGTGGTCAAGTACCCTAGGGGTACTGATTGTTAAAGTAATAAAAAAAAGTTTTGAAAGTATAAAAATGATAAAAAAAATTATAAATTCAAATCACCCCCTTCTGCCGTTGGTCAAATAAAAAAATAAATAAAAAAGTTACATATAATTGGTATCACTGTGTCCATAAAAGTCTGATCTACTAAAATATAGCATCATTTATCCCATACGCTGAGCACTGTATAAGAAAGAAACAAACAAACTCCATCTGTGTTTTGTTTGGGAGTGTTCTTTAAAAATTGGAATAAAAAGTGATCAAAAAGTTGCCTGTATCCCATAATGGTACCAATAAAAACTACACTTCAGCCCACAAAAATGCATCCCAACTAAGGTCCATAGGTGAAAAAAACAAAAAGTTATTGGACACAGAAAATGGTTCTGCAGAGCAAATTTACGATTTTTTTTTTTAAAGTACTAAAACATAATGAAAACCCTACATATGTGGTATCACCAGAATCGTACCAACCTTCAGAATACCATAAAAACAACACCTTTACAAGTTTGGTGAAAGTACGTTTTTTTACATTTCACCCCACACAATTTTTTTTTACTTGTTTTCCATTACATGGTATGGTCAATGGCACCAGTATAAAGTACATCTTGTCCCACAAAAAAAAGCCTTCAAGGATGGGACAAGGATGTAATTCTACCACTGTATAAAGCATTGGTGCGACCTCACTTAGAATATGCTGTTCAGTTCTGGGCCCCAGTTTAAAGAAAAGATGTAATGGGGCTAGAGAGAGTGCAAAGACGAGCAACCAAACTTATAAGAGGAATGGAGCATCTTACTTATGAGGAGAGGTTAGTAGAATTGAACTTATTTAGTCTTGAGAAAAGACGGCTTCGGGGGGACATGATTAATTTTTATAAATATATTAATGGTCCCTACAAAAAGTATGGGGAAAAATTATTTCAAGTGAAGCCCCCTCAAAAGACAAGGGGACATTCCCTTCGGCTAGAGAAAAAAAGGATTCTTTTCTCGAAAAACGAGCGTTCTTCACTGTGGAATAGCCACCTGAGGAGCTGGTCACAGCAGGATCAGTGGGGACTTTCAAGAAAGGCTTAGATACCTACCTGAAACGAAAGAATATGAATACGTATGTAGCTATGTAAAATTCTGGATCCTGGCTGGTCACGGCTCCGGGGTCAGAGATGGGGTCTCCACTGGAGCAGATTAGTTCTTGCCTTGTGGGTTTCAGGGCATTAACCAGTGGGGAGGCTGTGCTTAAAATCCATTTCTCCCTACCTTCACCCACTTTGTCCCCACCCCTGTTTGATCTTTTTGGACAAGTGTCTTTTTTCAACAGTACTAACTATGTAACTATGTAGATAAAAGATAAAAGTGTAAAGGGTTTTTGAAGGTCAGAAGGGGAAAAATGAAGAGCCACATTATTATGACTGTGCGGCGGGAAAGGGTATTTGCTTGAAAAAGGGTCTTTGAGTTCCTCATTAGCACAATGCAGATTACAAATTTCAATCTCTACATCTGAGGCTCAGAAAGACCACTGTGTGGATATAGCTGCATCCTCTAATGACAGATTCCTTTACAGTAAAATGTCTGACAATTTCTATTATTAGCTATTTTAAATATCTTCTTTCTATTTAAACATACTACTCATAAGAAGCTTTATCTAAATTAGGCTAATATATAGTTTTGACCATGTCGAAATTTCACAAGATATAGAAGATGAAACTAAAAACTCCACCTTTCCTATTAAATTACCCACAGAGTCTGAATTGCTGCTGACCGGAAGACCTCATAAGTGTGA
This sequence comes from Phyllomedusa bahiana, assembly GCA_025379985.1. Classification (NCBI taxonomy): domain Eukaryota; kingdom Metazoa; phylum Chordata; class Amphibia; order Anura; family Hylidae; genus Phyllomedusa; species Phyllomedusa bahiana. The sequence continues at coordinate 12,835 of JAODAL010054344.1, forward strand.
AAAGGGAGTATTAATTTGTAGAAATTGAGCGTTAGAGGATTTTATCAAATAATAGATATTGGTCTCTATAATGTGGTTGCTAAATACAGTATCTGCAGAGGGCACATCTGTCATTAAACAGAGGTCAGACAGGACGTTTACAGCCACCGAAATTATAGTCGCCTTCAGCTATTATATGATAAGAAACAATCAGACAATACCTTGCATCATCGTCGCACCCGAGCAGCAGCAGCATTTTCTAACATTACTAATGACCGTTTTACTACCATTGCTATTGGGCCATAATTAGAATGTAGAAAAAGCTTTTAAACCCTCTAATAAGTTGATAAAAGAACTTGGAGGGACAGGTTTTAAACTTAGCAACGATATGCCAGTCCTAAATTGATATAGAGGAGTATAGAATGGGACAGTATGTATGAACCTGTCATATGTGGGTTCATAAATCTGCCATGTGGAAGGCCTTGCATAGAATAACATAGCATATATTTGGCACATTAAAAAGTTTCACTTCTGGTGCAAATTTTGGTTTACGACTGTTCATACATCTATGAATCAGGGATACAACAGGTTTTTGGTGCAAGATATGCCAAAAAGTAGAGTAGCCCCATTCATACATGTCACCCTTGATCTTAGCTTCTTTGCTTTTGACCTTGATTCCCTCTGTGTGATACTTCTCCCTTGCTGACCACTGGTGCTGACCTGATGGCCTGACAAATACTACTTTACATTTTTGGCTGATGACCATGGGACACATGTATGATCGGGTTTGTCACCCTTTTCTGGCATAAAATACGCCAAAGAGAGCCGGCTAAGATGTCTAATGCACCAAACGAACGTGTTAGGCTCATTGTTCGTAAGTCTCGGCGCCTAACATGAGGGGGCATTTTGGGGCGTTCTGGAGGCATTGCACCACACTCGTATTATTAGACACATATATGAATGTGGTTTGGCAAAACTAGATGCATTACTACTCGGACAGGCAGACCTACAGTATGTCAGTGTGATCTGCCTGAGCCTGAGAGGTCGAGGTGGAGCTAGATTTGCTGTTAGGGAAAAAAAATATCCAATATTTCTCAACTTACACCAGTACAATAATAAAAAGTAATTTCTGATCATTATAAAATTAAATGATTTAAATTTAAGAAAATTTTTTATCATATAAAATTAATATAAAATATATAATATCCCAAAAATATCTCCTATAAAATGCATTTAAAATTAATAGAATCAAAATCGAATTTAACATTAACTCACTCATGATCTTGTTCAGATTTTAAAATTTTTAATTTTTATTACATTAAATTTGAAATTTCTTTTTTTTGCTCTCACCCTTTACTCTTCATACAGAAAGAGACTTGCTAGGACCTGTGGTCTACCAAGCAAGATCACTACCATAGTTTCTATTCACTGACATGCTATTCTAATGACTTTTCCTTTATTTCCAGCCTATCTATAGCCTTTATACATGTTAGGCGCATTACTTATGCATCTAAGTTCCATAATGCGCCTAACACATAGGCGAGGCACGATGAACTTTACACACCATTTATGAACGCACAAAAATCCATTTAATTTATTCAGGAGCATTATACACTGAAAAATAGATGAGAAAATACACTTCAATGAACCTAGTTCCATACATGTATCTGTATTATGACTGCTTGATATACCCATGCACTGTCATCATGCTGGTTGCACATCTAGATATGGTTATAGAGGAAAGTAAAATTAGATATGTTTAAATGCTTTACCTACCTAGTACTGTTAGCAGTGCTTAGGGGTCAAAACTGCTGACAGACTCCATTTAAATGCAATGTTACAGGGAATGTATCACCAATTTTTTTTTTAAGAAATAAAATCAGATAGTGATAGATATCCTCTTCTTATTAGCTGCTTTTAGTTTACTGATTGTAAATTTTTTTAATACTGTTGCTGTTTAATAGGCAGAAATAGATGGACGTATGTCTTTTATTGTCAGCCTTAGAAACTATGGGCGACATGTATGAATCTCGGCACGTCGGGGCGCACCTTTCCGCCGGTTTTCCGGCGAAATCTGCGCCTGATTTATGTCGGGGCCGGGGCGCGCTCATACATTCCATGTAAAGTCCGCCGCGCCTCGCCAGTGTTTGAGGCGCAGTGCGGGACTTAGGCGCAGTGCGGCGCTGCGCCTATGATTCGCCGCCGGAGGTAGTGCGGTCATACATGCGGGCAAAAGTCCGCCGCGCCTCGCCAGTGTGTGGGGCGCAGTGCTGGACTTAGGCACAGTGCTGGACTTAGGCGCAGTGGGGCACTGCGCCTATGATTCGCCGTCCGAGGAGTTGCGCTTGTACATGCGGGAAAAAGTTCCCTGCGCCTCGCCAGTGTGTGGGGCACAGTGCGGGGACATGGGCGCTGTGCGGGGACATGGGCGCTGTGCGGGACTGCGCTGAAAATCTGTTCCGATGCAAGACAGGCTGGAAAACAGCGAGAAATCATTCAACATGTCAGTGCGGAGTATGAATCAAAAATCGCCTTTTAAAGGCGTTCAATATTCTCAGAAAAAGAGCTCAAACCTCAAAAATAAAAAAAAATAAAAAAATTCACTTTCCAATATCCTAATTCAAGACTTAGGATTTTGGTAATTGACGGGAAATACCGTAATTCAAATTCTGAAAGCTATTCTCATTGGTCGGCATAAACCAGCCAATCAGAATAGGAGCGACAGTGAACCATTAAAACCTATGGAGAACTATTGACCAATCAGAATCAAAGGCGGGACAGTTCAAAATACAATAAAAATCCAGAAAAGAGCTGATTGGTTAAGCTAGCGGGGGCTTGGCTAGCTCGGCCAATCAGAATAGGAGCGACAGAGACCCATTAAAACCTATGGAGAACTATTGATCAATCAGAATAGGAGCGACAGTGGCCCATTCTAACCTATGAAGGAGTATTGACCAATCAGAATAGGAGCGACAGGGACCCATTATAGCCTATGGAGAATTTTGAACCAATCAAAATCCAAAGCGGGACAGTTCAAAATACAGTCAAAATGCAGAAAAGAGCTGATTGGTTGAGCTAGCGGTGGCTTGCCTATCCCAGCCAATCAGAGCGCGATCTACTTCTCCCATTGTAGTCTATGGAGAGATGGGCGCAATGCAATCTCGGCGCTCAGTGCCTTGCGGCATGGAGTATGAATAAAAAAATAATTTTTATTAAGTGTAAAACATTATCAGATAAAGCGGTGAAACCTTCTATAAAAATAAATCACTTAAATCCCTAACAACGCGTTTGTCGCCGAGACCGGCGCTACATAGGGAATTGCAATAGAGATAATTGCCGGGAAATACAGTAATTTAAATTGTTTAAGCGCTTCTCATTGGCCGGCAGAAGCCAGCCAATCAGAATAGGAGTGACAAAGACCCATTATATCCTATGGAGAAGTTTTGACCAATCAGAATAGGAGCGACACTGTCCCATTATAACCTATGGAGAAATATAGACCAATCAAAATCAAAGGCAGGACAGTTCAAAATACAGTAAAAAAGACAAAAGAGCTGATTGGCTGAGCTAGAGGGGGCTTGGCTATCCCAGCCAATCAGAGCGCGAGCTACTTCTCCCATTATAGTCTATGGATAGATCGGCGCACTGAAATCTCGGCGCTCAGCGCCGTGCGGCATGAAGTATTAATAAAAAAATTATTTTTATTAAGTGTAAAATATTATCAGATAAAGCGCTGAAACCTTCTCTAAAAATAAATCAGTTAAATCAGTTAAGTCATACTCCTGCTGCACGGAGCGGAGCGCCGAGATTCTGTCGCAATCTTCTGTATGTTTCCTCGCATGTTCCGATCTTGCTTCACTTCACCGCCGCCGGAGCATTTAGACCAAAATAAACTAGGTCTGCCTGTCGGAGCTGCCGAGCGCTGCATTGCGCCGCGCTTTGGCGAGCCGCCATCGTACATGCCTCGGAGTTTTCGAGCGCGCCGCGTCCCGCCCCTGAACGCCTACACCGCGCCCTGACCGCGCCCATTGCCCGCCCCTTCATGCTGGGCGCAGCTGAAAGTGGCGAACTCTGCGCCTAACACTGAATCCCCGCGTCTGACAGTGGATTCAGGACCGGGAGGCGCAGTATACGCCAGAAAACGGGCGAAAAGCCCGTTCATACATGTCGCCCTATGTAACTATGTCCGAAAAGAGCTGATTGGTTGAGCTAACGGTGGCTTGCCTATCCCAGCCAATCAGAGCGCGAGCTACTTCTCCCATTGTAGTCTATGGAGAGAACTTACCTGAGCAGTTTTTAACAGCATGTAGAGACCTGCTTTACTGCAGCTATATATTTTAGTGTTTATAGAGTGCTACTGATATTGTATTGTGTTTGCATAGCTTTTGCTGCCACAACAGTGTGCACCTATACGTTTATTCTTCAAACGGATGTGCTAACCAGATTTTGTATTTTTACTGCAGCTATATAGGAGCCTATGATCAGGAAAGGAATCATTGACTTTTATAGTAGAGTTTTCTAGGCATGCTCTGTGTGCATAGGGAGGAGGTGAGCTGCAACCATTATTATATTAAATTGTGGATCCTGTGTTGTCTAAACATTGATGTCAGAGTTCATTGTAATCCTGCCTGTGATAGTAATGGGGAGGTTGCTGAGAAGTGATTTCTACAGGACAGGAAATTTCAGGATATTATAAAGCTTAACAGCTTGAGTAAAAGTATTAAGATATCAGGATTTTTAGTTAAAGGAGTTTTGCCAGGACATGCCTTATCTGCTAAGAATCAAATGTAAACAATCCATGCTGAGCTGAGAGAGCGAGAGACACAGCCAGAGCACAGAGCCTGCATAAGGGATCGTGTGAAATGTTCACTCAAATAATCAAACTACAACTAAATGGATTCTTTATACAAAAGACAACACCTTTTCTCCACAGCAGCTTGAAAGCTTCTTCATGTTCTAGTCATCAGATAAAGCAGGATCTACTCAGATAATCCACAACAACTAGTGGATTCTGTATACAAAACACAACATACTTCTACCCCGGTTTCCTTGAAAGCTTCCTTCAGCTCCCTTTCATCAGATAAGAAGTGTTTTTTGCGCAAGCCCGGCCAGCAGCTCGGCAGGTCGTATCTAATAGAAGCTTTTAAGTAACTAAGGGCAGGTAAGCAGCCTGTAGCTCTGTCAGACTGCAATTTTTGTAATCACATATATTTAGAAAAAGTGAAATTAAATACCCATTTTGGAGGATCCCACGTCAACATTACATCGTGGCAAAACCCCTTTAATATAGATGGTGATATAAAACATTATTAAAATAAAAATAAAAAAATCACCAAACGTTCTTCAAAAATATGTTTAACATAAAATACGTTTTAAGGAATACGTCATTCCTGATAACACACTTTCTTTAAAGGGAACCTGCCACATTGAGCATGCTATCTGATCTGTTGGCAACATATTGTAGAGCAGAAGGAGCTGACCAGATTGAAGTATAGTTTTGACTGGAAATATTCAATAACTTTTTCACTTAATTTACTGCTTATTCTGGGTTGATCCCAGTGGGCGGTCTAAGCAGTGATTGACAACTCTTTTTGTATGTGCATACAATGAAGGATGCCAATCGGTGATAAGACCACCCAGAGGAGTTCTTAACCCAGAAACACCAGAAAACAAAATGAAACAAATTAAAAGTTCTGCTAAATTGTCCCCATAAAACTAAGTATCAATTTTCTTGCCTTCTTTTGCTCTAACATATGCTGCCTGCAGATCAGACAGCATGATCGCTGTGACAGGTTCCCTTTAAATCGGCATCAAGTAAACATATATGCTGCAGGTTGCAGGCACCTGGGGTCTGTGCAAATTTGACTCTTAAGATGGTTCTACACACAGCTTTTACTGCAAAAAATGCTGTAATTTATTTGGCAGTTTTTCATTTATTAGTTTAGCAAACTGACCAGGAGTGTATACTGAGGAATGGGAAATATAAAGGAAGAACTCACAGTATCTCACAAAAGTATCTCACATTTATGTAAACATTGAATTATATCTTTTCATGGAAAAAAAACTTTAAGATATGGGAAAACTGAAATTTAATGTAAAGTTGTTTAGTGTACAGCTGTGATAACCCGTGTAAATTGTGAGAAAACCCCCATTTTTTCCCATAACCTTTTTGGGGGATAGCGTTCCCAGAGCTTCACAGTTTTCAGCCACGGAATCCCCCTTCCTCTCCGCCATGACAACTTCACAGAGCTGGGGGATTTTAAAATCCTTTCACCCCTCCACCTTTTCCCTTTGGTAGTGCCACACAGATTTTCAATAGGTTTAATCTGGAAAATTCTTGGGCCAGCCACCCACCTTTCACCTCTTTTTTCTTTAGCAAGGCAAGGTCGCCCTTGGAGTTTTTTGGGATTCATTATCATGTTGGAATTTGCACTGAACCCAAAGGGGAGGTGATCATTCTCTCCCATTTTATATCATAGTAAAATTTGGCATTCTTTATTTTCCCTAAAATGAACTGTAGCCCCCCACAGCGGGGCCAGCACTCATGCAGCCCCAAAAAAACCATGACACAACCATCACCATGCTTGACTGAAGGAAAAGACAAAATTTGGGTCTTTGTGCTCCTCACCTGTTCCGGGCCACACACGCTTGACACCATCTGAACCAAATAAGTTTTTTCCTTGGGCCCTCATCAGACCACGGACATGGTTCCAGTAATCCATGTCCTTAGTCCAACTTGTTTTCAGCAAACTTTTTTGCAGGATTTCTTTTTGCACATTTTTAGAAAAAGGTTCCCTTTTCTTGGACAACAGCCAGGGCAGACCAATTTGATGCGTGTTTTTTTTAATGGTCGACACGGGAAGGCTAAACCCCCCACTGCCACCCCTTTAGCCTCTAAAACAATGTTTGGAAAGCACAACTATTCAAATTTTAAAAAAGACAATTTTCTGGTATGGCGCTGAGCACATGCCACTAAACCCTTCCCTTGGGCGACCATGGGAGGGTTTTTTCCCGATTTGGGAAACCAGTCTTTGGGTTTAAACCCACTGTATTTTCTTTAGCTCTGTGCGTAGCTCAGTTTTATTTGGGGTTGGGAAACTTCTTTAGCCTAGGGCCAGGCCGGACTGGGCCGCCGGGGGAATTTGGTGAATCCCCCGTGGGGGCCCCCCCAGCTGCTTTTTGGGGCCCCCGAGGGATGCCGTCGCTCCCCGGGGCCCAGCCGCGCAAACCCCGGGACTTTTAACGCCCGGGACCTTTCGTCCCGAGCGCTCAAAAACCGGGCCCGGGAGTTGGGGACTAAAGCCCCGAATCCCGGGGCTGGGCAGGTCACGGATGCACGCGCCACAACGCTGGTTCCTCGATCTCCCGGAAAGCTGAAGATACTAGGCCTTCAGCCTGGGCGCCGGGCCCCACTGCTGACAGGGGGCCGGGGCGTTGAAAAGTCACAACACCCGCCGCCTATGGGAAAGGGGCCCGGGGGGGAGATCCGGGGCGGCCAGGGGCGGGGCCCGGGGCGGGCACGAGGTAAGGGGGCGTTTTTGTTTTTTTTTTTTTTTTTAACCAAACCCAAAGGGGGCCCCGGCTAATGGGAAGGGGGCCCTGGGGACCTAAGGGGGTGCCCGAAATGAGGAAGAGGAAAAAAAACCCGGCTACCTAAAGGGGGACCCGAAAAAATGGGCAGGGGGGGCCCCGGCTACCTAAAGGGGGGCCCGGCAAATGGAAGGGGCCCTGGCTACCTAAAGGGGGGGCCCCCGACTAATGGGAAGGGGGCCAAGGCTACCAAAAGGGGGGCCCCCGGCAAAAGGAAAGGGGGGTCCCCGGATACCTTTGAGAGGGGCCCTACAATGGGAAAGGGGGCCCGGGGGTACCTTAAAGGGGGCCCTGGGGTAAAGGAAGGGGCCCGGCTACCTCAAAAGGGGGCCCTGGCAATTGAAGGGGGGCCCCGGCACCTTAAAAAGGGGAACCCCGGCTACTGGAAGGGGGGCCCCGGCTAAAAGAAAGGGGGCCCCGGCTAATGGAAGGGGGGCCCGGCCAAAAGGAAAGGGGGCCCTGACTGTCCCAAGGGGGCCCAAACCCACCTACAGGGGCCCTAACTACCTGAAATAAAAGGAAAGGGGCCCTGGGCTACCTTTAAAAGGGGGGCCCTGACAAATGGAAAGGGGTTTCCCGGCCCCCTAAAGGGGGCCCCGGCTTCCCCAAAAAAGGGGGCCCTGACTGATGGAAGGGGGCCCTGGGTACCTAAAAGGGGGGGCCCCGGGGTAAACCCAAAGGGGGCCCTTTACTAATGGAAAGGGCCCCCGGCTAAGTAAAGGGGGGCCCTGGGTACCAAAGGGGTGCCCTACTAAAAGGAAGGGGGGCCCGGCACCTAAAGGGGGGCCCCGACTAATGGGAAAGGGGGGCCCTTTCTACCTAAAGGGGGCCCCCGACTAATGGAAGGGGGCCCTGGGTACCTAAAGGGGGGGCCCCGACTAAATTTAAGGGGGCCCTGGCTACCGAAAGGGGGGGGCCCCCTTTCTAATTGGGGAAAGGGGCCCTGGCCCACCTAAAAGGGGGGGGCCGACTTTTGGAAGGGGGCCCCGGCTACCTAAAGAGGGGCCCCGACAATGGAAAGGGGGCCTTTTCTACCTAAAGGGGGGCCCTGGGGTACCCCAAAGGGAGGACAAAAAAAGCAACAGTCTGAAGATCGCTCACCCCACTTTTACTTTCCCCCCGGTTTTATAGCAAAAACAGATTCCCCAGCCTTGAATAGGTTTTTTTCCCCCGCGCCCGGAACCGGCTCCCCGGGAAAGACCCAATTACAGCAAAATTTTAAGAAAAATTGAAAGGGCCAGCGAAAATAAGGGGGAAAAAAATCTCCAATTTTTTTTTCAAGACATTTTTGGGGGCAGACGGACAAACAAGAAAGGTAAAAACCTCCGTTTTTAGGGGACAGAGAATTTTTGCCCTTTTCACGGGTTTTTAAAAAACATTCTAATTGTGTTACATAAAAATATAGGTAGGAGGTGTTTTACGTGGATAAACACGTCATATCCTCCAAATTAAAAAACACTGACATATAGCTATCGCAACTGAGAACCAGAATCCAGAACATTTAGCCGGCATCTGTAAGTGTGCAAGATTACACATTCGGTGTTCAGTCTAGGCACTTTGTGGAGTCGCACAGCAGGCGCACTCGATATATTTCAGGTGCCAGGGTATAGAACGTTGTTAATTCAAGCCTTGCAGGTGGAGGCGACTGGGAACACCGAGTGCGCCTGGCCGTGAGGCGTTCTGGAATCCACACTTTGGAAAACGAGAGATACTCCGGTAGGAATGAACAATAGAAATGATCTATGTATATATATTAATGTCCTTTCTGAGTATATGGTTATTGAAATAATATGAAAAAAGTTTCAAATGTATACTTAAAATAAGAATATCAGTAGCGAAGCTATATGTCAGTGTATTTAATTGTGAGAAATTACGTGTTTATCCACGTAACACCTCCTTCCTACTATTATAATGAACACAATTAGAATGTTATTTTGTGGAACCTGTGAACAAGGGCAAAAATTCTCTGTGCCTGAAACGCTTATTGTTTTAACCATTCTATGTTTGTACCGTCTGCACCAAAATGTCCCTTGAAATAAATTGGAGCATTTTTTCACCTTATCTTCGCTGGATCCTTCATGTTTCATGAATTTATGCTGCTACCTAAAGGGAGGCCCTGACTAATGGAAGGGGGCCCTGGCTTCCTAAAAGGGGGCCCCTGACTAATGTGAAGTGTGGCCCTGCTACCTTAGAGGGAGGGCCCTTACTAATGTAAAGGGGCTCTGGCTACCTGAAGGTGCTCTGGCTACCTTAAAGGTGTGGGCCCAGACTAATAGAAAGGTGCCCCTGCTACCTGAAAAGGGGGGCCGACTAATGGAAGGGGGGCCGGCTACCTTAAAGGGGGGCCCTTGGCTAATGGAAGGATAGGCCCTGGGCTACCTCAAAGGTGGAGGCCCCAGGGCAAATTGCAGGGGCCCTGGGCACCCAAAGGGGGGCCCTGGCTAATGGAAGGGGGCCCTGGCTAAAGTAAGGGCCCTCTAATGAAGGGGGCCCCTGTGCTAATGGAAGTGGGTGCCATGACTGGTTAAGGGGGCCCTAACTACCTACAGGGGGCCCCTAACTACCTGGGGGGGGACGTAAATGAAGGAGGCCCTGGCTACCTAAAGGGGGGGGCCCTTACTAATGGAAGGGGGCTCTGGCTACCTGAAGGGGGCTCTTGCTACCTAAAGGGGGGCCCTGGCTAATGGAAGGGGGCCCTGGCTACCTACAGGGGGCCATTTGAACTGTCTTAAGGGGCCCTAAACTAGCTACAGTGGGCCCCACCTGACTAATGGAAGGGGGCCCTGGCTACCTAAAGGGGGGCCCTGACTTATGGAAAGGGGTCCTGGCTACCTAAAGGGGGGCCCTGGCTTCCTAAAAGGGGGGCCCTGACTAATGGAAGGGGGCCCTGGCTACCTAAAGCGGGGGCCCTTACTAATGAAAGGGGGCTCTGGCTACCTTAATGGGGCTCTTGCTACCTAAATGGGGGCCCTGACCAATGTAATGGGGCCCTTGCTACCTAAAGGGGGGGCCTGACTAATGGATGGGCGCCCTGGCTACCTAAAAGGGGGGCCCTGACTAATGGAAGGGGGCCCCGGATACCTACGGGTGGCCCTGACTAATGGAAGGGGGCCCTGACTAATGGAACGGGGCCCTGGCTACCTAAATGGGGGCCCTGACTAATGGAAGGGGGCCCTGGCTTCCTAAAAGGGGGGCCCTGACCAATGGAAGGGGGCTCTGGCTACCTAAAGGGGGGCCCTACTAATGGAAGGGGGCTCTGGCTACCTGAAGGGGGCTCTGGCTTACCTAAAAGGGGGGGCCCTGACTTATGGCAGGGGGCCCCGGCTACCTAAAAGGGGGGCCCTGACTAATGGAAGGGGGGCCGGGCTACCTAAAAGGGGGGCCCTGGCTACCTCAACAGGGGGGCCCTGGCTAATGGAAGGGGGCCCTGGCTTCCTAAAAGGGGGGCGCTGTCTAATGGAAGGGGGCCCTGGCTAATCAAAGGGGGCCCTGGCTAATGAAAGGGAGCCCTGGCTAATGGAAGTGGGCCCTGGCTACCTACAGGGGGCCATGACTGTCTAAGGGGGCCCTAACTACCTACAGGGGGACCTAACTACCTAAAGGGGCCCTAACTACCTAAAGGGGCCCTGACTACCTAAAAGGGGCCCTGACTGCCTAAAAACTAAAGGGGTCCTGACTTCCTGCACACTAGCTAAAGGAGGCCCATAACTGCCTGTATACCACCTAAATGAGACCCCTAACTGCCTGTATACTACCTAAATGAGACCCCTAACTGCCTGTATACTACCTAAAGGAGACCCCTAACTGCCTGTATACTACCTAAATGAGACCCCTAACTGCCTGTATACTACCTAAAGGAGACCCCTAACTGCCTGTATACTACCTAAAGGAGACCCCTAACTGCCTGTATACTACCTAAAGGAGACCCTAACTGCCTGTCTACCTGGTAATATAATTGAGAGGGCAGCAGCCCATAGTTGTAGCATTTTCTCCAGGGATTAGTCCTCTTCCCATCCTCCAACCCCTTAGGGTACTTGGCCTCTAAGTTATTGTACAGAGTTGGGAATAGGTAAAGAGATGCTGGAAAATTGAGGATTCTAAGATATTTGTGTATAATTTCTGCAGGGATGAGTGGTGGCCGGGACAAGTTTATCATGGCGGTGAAGGGTGCAGAAAAAAAGGGATAAGAAGACTCAGAGAGAAGAGAACACTTCAAAAAAGAGTCTCTGGGAGTCCCTGATGTCAGGGGTTTGTTTTTTCTATTTGGTCAGTGCTGTATCCCCTT
>JAODAL010054345.1:0-24687 GCA_025379985.1 Phyllomedusa bahiana
CCATACTAAACTCCCAACACTCCCCCCCCCCCCTAGACTCCCAACACTCCCCCATGCTAGACTCCCACCTCCCCCCCAACTAGACTCCCAACCTCCCCCAACTAGATCCCAAAAACTCCCCCCCCCCTACAAGTCCCCCCAACCCTTTCCCCCCATACTAGACTCCCAACACTCCCCCATGCTAGACTCCCAACACCCCCCATACTAGACTCCCAACACTCCCCCATACTAGACTCCCAACACTCCCCCATACTAGACTCCCAACACTCCCCCATACTAGACTCCCAACACTCCCCCATACTAGAGTCCTAACACTCCCCCATACTAGAGTCCTAACACTCCCCCCTATACTAGACTCCTAACATTCCCCTATACTAGACTCCCAACACTCCCCTATACTAGACTCCCAACACTCCCCCATACTAGAGTCCTAACACTCCCCCATACTAGACTCCCAACACTCCCCCATACTAGACTCCCAACACTCCCCCATACTAGACTCCCAACACTCCCCCATACTAGACTCCCAACACCCCCCATACTAGACTCCCAACACTCCCCCATACTAGACTCCCAACACCCCCCATACTAGACTCCCAACACTCCCCCATACTAGAGTCCTAACACTCCCCCATACTAGACTCCCAACACTCCCCCATACTAGAGTCCTAACACTCCCCCATACTAGACTCCCAACACTCCCCCATACCTAACACTCCCTGCACATCACCCGTCCCCCATACTAGACTGCATCCCCTCTCCTAACACTCCCTGCACATCACCCGTCCTCCATAAATAGACTGCCAATCCCTCTCCAACACTCCCTGCACCTCCCCCGTCCCCCATACTAGACTGCATCTCCTCTCCTAACACTCCCTGCACATCACCCGTCCTCCATACTAGACTGCATCCCCTCTCCTAACACTCCCTGCACATCACCCGTCCCCCATACTAGACTGCATCCCCTCTCCTAACACTCCCTGCACATCACCCGTCCCCCATACTAGACTGCATCCCCTCTCCTAACACTCCCTGCACATCACCCGTCCCCCATACTAGACTGCATCCCCTCTCCTAACACTCCCTGCACATCACCCGTCCTCCATACTAGACTGCATCCCCTCTCCTAACACCCCGCACAAACCCCGTCCCCATACTAGCCGCATCTCCCTCCTAACACTCCCTGCACATCACCCGTCCTCCATACTAGACTGCATCTCCTCTCCTAACACTCCCTGCACATCGCCCGTCCTCCATACTAGACTGCATCCCCTCTCCTAACACTCCCTGCACATCAACCCTTTTTGCCCCTACTAGCTGCATCCCCTCCCAACACTCCCCCACACCCGCCTTCATACAGACGCACCCCTCTCCCCAACACCCCAGCACATCGCCCGTCCCCCATACTAGACTGCATCCCCTCTCCTAACACTCCCTGCACATCACCCGTCCTCCATACTAGACTGCATCCCCTCTCCTAACACTCCCAGCACATCACCCGTCCTCCATACTAGACTGCATCCCCTCTCCTAACACTCCCAGCACATCACCCGTCCTCCATACTAGACTGCATCCCCTCTCCTAACACTCCCAGCACATCACCCGTCCCCCATACTAGACTGCATCCTCCCTCCTAACACTCCCTGCACATCACCCGTCCCCCATACTAGACTGCATCCCCTCTCCTAACACTCCCTGCACATCACCCGTCCTCCATACTAGACTGCATCCCCTCTCCTAACACTCCCTGCACATCACCCGTCCTCCATACTAGACTGCATCCCCTCTCCTAACACTCCCTGCACACACACCGTCCCCATACTCGACTGCATCCTCCCTCCTAACACTCCCTGCACATCACCCGTCCCCCATACTAGACTGCATCCCCTCTCCTAACACTCCCTGCACATTACCCATCCCCCATACTAGACTGCATCCTCCCTCCCAACACTTCCTGCACGACATCACCCGTCCCCATACGAGAATGATTCCTCATCTGTAACACTCCCTGCACATCGCCCGTCCTCCATACTAGACTGCATCCCCTCTCCTAACACTCCCTGCACATCACCCGTCCTCCTCACTAGACGCATCCCCTTTTCCCTAACTCTCTGCACATCACCCGTCCTCCATACTAGACTGCATCCCCTCTCCTAACACTCCCTGCACATCACCCGTCCTCCATACTAGACTACATCCCCTCTCCTAACACTCCCTGCATATCATCGTCCCATAAGACGCACCCCCCTCCTAACACCCCTGCACATCACCCGTCCCCCATACCTAGACCTGCATCCCCGCTCCTAAACTTCCAGCACATCACGCCCCGTCCCCCATCTAGACTGCATCTCCCTCTCCTAACACTCCTGCAACAACACCCGCGTTCCCCATACTAAGGTCTGGCATCTCCGTCCTAACACTCCCAGCACATCACCCGTCCCCCATACTAGGCTGCATCCCCTCTCCTAACACTCCCAGCACATCACCCGTAATCCATACTAGACTGCATCCCCTCTCCTAACACTCCGCAATCCCCGTCCCCCCTACTAACTGCATCCCCCCCTCCTAACACTCCCTGCCTTTACCCGCCCCCCCACAGACTGCTCCCCCCTCCTAAAAACCCCTGCCATCCCCGTCCCCCCCAAATAACGCATCCCTCTCCTAACACCCCCACATCACCCTTCCCCCCCTACTAAAACTGCATCCCCCCTCCTAACACTCCCTGCACATCACCCTCCCCCATACTAGACTGCATCCCCCTCCTAACACTTCCCTCACAACCCCTCCCCAACTAACTGCATCCCCTCTCCTAACACTCCCGCACATCCCCTCCCCCAACAACTGCATCCCCCTCCCCCTGCCCCTGCCATCACCCGTCCCCCATACTAGACTGCATCCCCCCCTAACACTCCCCGCACACACCCTTTTCCCCCCCCCATACTTGCGCATCCCCTCCCTAACACTCCCTGCACATCACCCTCCCCCCTACTAACTGCTCCCCCTCCTAACACCCCTGCACTCCCCTCCCCAACTAGACTCATCCCCTCTCCTAACCTCCCTGCACTCACCCTCCCCCAATAGACTGCTCCCTCTCCTAACACTCCCGCACATCCCCGCCCCCATACTAACTGCATTCCCCCCCCTAACACCCCTGCCAACCCCCTCCCCCATACAAAATGCATCCCCCCTCCTAACACCCCTGCACATCACCCTCCCCCATACTAACTGCATCCCCTCCTAACACTCCTCAATCCCCCCCCCCAAATAGACGCACCCCTCCCTAAAACTCCTGCACCCCCCCAAAACCCTCCCCATACTAGACGCATCCCCTCTCCTAAAACCCCTGCACATCACCCGTCCACCATACTAACGCATTTCCCTCCCTAACACCCCCTGCACATCACCCGTCCCCCAACTAACCCACCCCTCTCCTAACACTCCCTGCAAATCCCCGTCCCCATACAAAAACTGCATCCCCCCCCAACACTCCCTGCACATCACCCCTCCCTCATACTAGACTGCATCCCCTCTCCTAACACTCCCTGCACATCACCCGTCCCCCATACTAGACACTGCATCCCCTCTCCTAACACTCCCTGCACATCACCCGTCCTCCAGCCTTAGCGCCTCAGCCCTGTTTTTTCCTCTTGCCATATTGAATTTTATAACATTAAAGGAATACAGTGGAGGTGGATTTGCAGCGTATATGTATACAGCCAATGTAGATGAAATATGAAGCACGTTGTCCACAGATGTAGCAGAGCTGATCTGCACTGACCCTGCTGTGTTCTGTTTTGCAGAGATCCTGGACAGGACCCGCAGACGGGACGAGGAGATGTGGCTGTTGCAGGTGAGTGGTGTAATGGCGCCTGTGGTGTTCACTGCGCGGCGCGGAGACGTTGGTCCCTTTGTTCGCTACTTTCTTCTGGTTTCTCGGTGCCGGGGTGACTTCCTCCTGGAGATCAGCGCGTCCCGGGTGTATTTTCTGGGTTGCTCTAACCCTCTGTGTAAAGGCGCGGAGGATAATGAGCCCTGTCTGACTGCAGAACTTCTAAATACTCGCTCAATGTCCTGCAATTTGAGTGTAATTATATGAGCCATTACAGCCCGGTTGCTGAGATGGGAACGACAGTCGCTCTATTATATGTTTGTCTGAAGATCAGTAGGAAGGAAGCGAATCGTCCTCATCTCCTGAATTTCAAGAACCCCCCCGCTCTCCCCCAATCTGCCGGTGCCTGAATGAAAAGAACCAAATCTAAATTGCAGCACATACATCTGCCGCGCGTCTGTCGCTTACGTGATCAGAGATAAAGGGCCAATGGCGCAGACAACAGGACGCCGGATTATACGAATGTATTAGACGAGAAGCCGTGCACAGGTGAAGGTTTGTGACAGTGTGTCAGTGCAGATAATCCTCTTTAAAGGTGCACTCCAGTTTTTTTTCCCCTCCCTTCAGTTCATTAGAAATTCTTTTTACATACCCTGTAGTACCAGTAACTTTGCTTACCTGCAGCCGAATACAGGATATCTGGCTGATGCAACAGCCATTAGAAATTGGGTGAATAAATTTGCTCACCTGCAGCTGCACACAGGATTTCTGGCTGATGCAACCGTCTCTGTTAGGTCACATGACCTGCTCTCTATTTGGCTGATACACTCTGTGCTTGTGATGCTGATAGGAAGTCTGTCTCTCTGTGCATTCCTATGTGACGGACTTTAAACCTCCCATAGGAATAGACAGAGAGATTCACTTCTGAGTCACACAACCATGCTATGTGTCAGCAGCTCAGAGGGCAGGTCACATGACCCAGGGGCAGCAGTGAGAAATCCTGTGTGCAGCTGCAGGTCACATGACCCAGTGGCAGCAGTGAGAAATCCTGTATTCACCTGCAGGTCACATGAGCCAGGGGCAGCAGTGAGAAATCCTGTATTCACCTGCAGGTCACTTGACCCAGTGGCAGCAGTGAGAAATCCTGTATTCAGCTGCAGGTCACATGACCCAGTGGCAGCAGTGAGAAATCCTGTATTCAGCTGCAGGTCACATGAGCCAGGGGCAGCAGTGAGAAATCCTGTATTCAGCTACAGGTCACATAACCCAGGGGCAGCAGTGAGAAATCCTGTATTCACCTGCAGGTCATATGACCCAGAGGCAGCAGTGAGGAATCCTGTATTCTGCTGCAGGTCACAGGACCCAGAGGCAGCAGTGAGAAATCCTGTATTCAGCTGCAGGTCACATGATCCAGGGGCAGCAGTGAGAAATCCTGTATTTAGCTGCAGGTCACATGATCCAGGGGCAGCAGTGAGAAATCCTGTATTCACCTGCAGGACCCGGGAACCAGCGAGAAATCCTGTATTCACCTGCAGGTCACATGAGCCAGTGGCAGCAGTGAGAAATCCTGTATTCAGCTGCAGGTCACATGGCCCAGGGGCAGCAGTGAGAAATCCTGTATTCAGCTGCAGGTCCCGGGAACCAGCCGCAGCAGTGAGAAATCCTGTATTCAGCTGCAGGACACATGACCCAGGGGCAGCATTGAGAAATCCTGTATTCAGCTGCAGGTCACATGACCCAGGGGCAGCAGTGAGAAATCCTGTATTCAGCTGCAGGTCCCGGGAACCAGCCGCAGCAGTGAGGAATCCTGTATTCACCTGCAGGTCACATGATCCAGGGGCAGCAGTGAGGAATCCTGTATTCAGCTGCAGGTCACATGCCCCAGATTCAGCAGTGAGAAATCCTGTATTCAGCTGCAGGTCACATGACCCAGGGACAGCAGTGAGAAACCCTGTATTCAGCTGCAGGTCACATGACCCAGGGCAGCAGTGGAGAAATCCTGTATTCAGCTGCAGGTCACATGAGCCAGGGGCAGCAGTGAGAAATCCTGTATTCAGCTGCAGGTCACATGACCCAGGGGCAGCAGTGAGAAATCCTGTATTCAGCTGCAGGTCCCTAGCCCCAGTGTCAGCAGTGCGAAATCCTGTATTCAGCTGCAGGTCACATGACCCAGGAGCAGCAGTAAGAGATCCTGTATTCAGCTGCAGGTCCCGGGAACCAGCCGCAGCAGTGAGGAATCCTGTATTCACCTGCAGGTCACATGACCCAGGGGCAGCAGTGAGGAATACTGTATTCAGCTGCAGGTCACATGCCCCAGATTCAGCAGTGAGAAATCCTGTATTCAGCTACAGGTCACATGACCCAGTGGCAGCAGTGAGAAATCCTGTATTCAGCTGCAGGTCACATGACCCAGGGGCAGCAGTGAGAAATCCTGCATTCAGCTGCAGGTCACATGACCCAGGGGCAGCAGTGAGAGATCCTGCATTCAGCTGCAGGTCACATGACCCAGGGGCAGCAGTGAGAAATCCTGTATTCAGCTGCAGGTCCCGGGAACCAGCCGCAGCAGTGAGGAATCCTGTATTCACCTGCAGGTCACATGACCCAGGGGCAGCAGTGAGAGATCCTGCATTCAGCTGCAGGTCACATGAGCCAGTGGCAGCAGTGAGGAATCCTGTATTCAGCTGCAGGTGAGCAAAGTTACTGGCAATACTGTGCACCTGGAGGCAATTTCTAATGAACTAAAGGGAAAAACTGGAGAAGCACCACAGAAACATCTACTGATATTCAGGGTGGTAGCTTTAATCTACATTAATGCCGAATTTTAGAACAGGAGAGGTTTGTTCTGCTGATGACATTGAAACAAATCCTCTGCGGTGTGAGCAGGACCAGGACGGGAAGGGTTTTTAGGCCGTGTTCACACATTGCTTTTTTTTGTGAACCCGGCCGCAGTCTTGTCGTGTGTTCTGCTGAGTGTCCAGCTCAGGCCTGTGATGTGCGGGAGCCTTTGGGGGTAATTGTTGGGCTGCCTGACCTGTGAGCCTTCGAGCCTCGCTGCTTCTCTATAGGATGTGGTTGGCAGCCGTCATAGGTTGTGTTTGCTGATCGTGACGCGTGATCAGGGGGTTACTAAAGGGGGTTATCCAAATATACAAGTAAAGTCACCACTGGAAAGGGAAAGCACTCAGGATGTGACGCTGACAACACTGAAGGCCCCATCACATTTTTAACACCTGTTTTTTTCCCCCCAGGACCGGGTTGTAGATCTGGAGCGGGTGAGTAGCTCATACAACTAATTGAAATGATCTCCAATAGTGGACGCCAGGAAATGTTATATCCTGCAAAGCTTCTATCCTCCTGCGCTAGAACCAGGTGGACGCGAAAATATCATTAGATTATGTCAGAAATATCTGGTGTGGGGTCTCGTGGCTCCAGTATGAGGGAGGAGTAGATGTGGGTCCACATCAGTATGGACACTAGAGAGGAAGCCAGGCAGGAGGAGCGCTGTGACTGCCCCTCAGAACAGGGCACAAAATTGTGTATGTAAGAGTGTATATATACCCACACATTGTATTATATATATATACAAGCTATGTCCTATATGTCTGAGCACAGATATATATGTGAAATGTTGTATCTTCTGTGGGTGAAGCAAGTGACCAGTGATCGATCCTGACAACTGGAGACTGGAAAAGGATACGCTGCTTATTTTTTAACTTAGTTATGTAAAGTTTGCTGGAGTTTTCCCTTAAGTTGTGTGGGAGGGATCGCTGATCAATGTAATTCTACTGTACAGACTTCCATTACCATATGAGAAGGCGGTGACCATGTTACTGCCATCACAGTGGGACTATGACTGCACCATCCACGGTGACCAGCGTCGGTTTTATAGGGAACCTGTCAGGTGGTTTCTGCTGCCCTATCAGAAAGCAGGATGTGATAGAGGAGAGAAGCTGAGCTCTGGGATATATAGGGTTATATGATAGAGGGAGAGGAGCTGAGCTCTGTGATATATAGGGTTATATGATAGAGGAGAGAAGCTCTGTGATATATAGGGTTATATGATAGAGGAGAGGAGCTGAGCTCTGTGATATATAGGGTTATATGATAGAGGGAGAGGAGCTGAGATCTGTGATATATAGGGTTATATGATAGAGGAGAGGAGCTCTGTGATATATAGGGTTATATGATAGAGAGAGGAGCTGAGCTCTGTGATATATAGGGATATAAAGATAGCGGAGAGAGCTGAGCTCTGTGATATATAGGGTTATATGATAAGGAGAGGAGCTGAGCTCTGTGGGAAAATAATAGGGATTATATGATAGAGGGGGAGGAGCTGAGCTCTGTGATATATAGGGATATATGATAGCGGAGAGAAAGGCTGAGCTCTGTGATATATAGGGTTATATGATAGAGGGGGGCGCTGAGCTCTGTGATAATATAGGGTTATATGATGAGGAGAGGAGCTGAGCTCTGTGATATATAGGGTTATATGATACGAGAGAAGCTGAGCTCTGTGATATATAGGGTTATATGATAGAGGGCGAGGAGCTGATCTGTATTATATAGGGTTATATGATAGGAGGAGAGGAGCTGAGCTCTGTGATATATAGGTTTATATGATAGAGAGTGAGCTCTGTGATATATAGGGTTATATGATAGAAGGAAAGGAAGCTGAGCTCTTGGATATATAGGGTTATATGAAAGAGGAGCTGAGCTCTGATATATAGGGTTATATGATAGAGGAGAGAGAGCTGAGCTTTGTGATATATAGGGTTATATGATAGAGGAGCATGAGCTCTGATATATAGGGTTATGTGATGAGAGAAGAGGAGCTGAGCTCTTTTGATATATAGGGTTATATGATAGAGGAGAGGCTGAGCTCTGTGATATATAGGGTTATATGATAGAGGAGCTGAGCTCTAGATATATAGGGTTTTTGTGATAGGAGGAGAGGAGCTGAGCTCTTGTGATATATTAGGGTTATATGATAGAGGCTGAGCTCTGTGATATATAGGATTATATGATAAGAGGAGCCGAACTGAGCTTTATATATAGGGGTAATTTGTGATAGAGGAAGAGGAGCTGAGCTCTGTGATATATAGGGTTATATGATAGAGGAGAGAAGCTGAGCTCTGTGATATATAGGGTTATATGATAGAGGAGCTGAGCTCTGATATATAGGGTTATATGATGGAGGAGAGGAGCTGAGCTTTGTGATATATAGGGTTATATGATAGAGGTGAGCTCTGTGATATATAGGATTATATGATAGAGGAGCGAAGCTGAGCTCTGATATATAGGGTTATGTGATAGAGAAGAGGAGCTGAGCTCTGTGATATATAGGGTTATGATGGGAAATAGTAATAGGTTAATGAAGAGGAGAGAAGCTGAGCTCTGTGATAAATAGGGTTATATGACAGAGGAGAGAAGCTGAGCTCTGTGATATATAGGGTTATATGACAGAGGAGAGGAGCTGAGCTCTGATATATAGGGTTATATGATAAAGGAGAGAAGCTGAGCTCAGATTCTCTCCATCCTATATACCCCAGAGCTCAGATTCTGTCTCCCCTATATACCCCAGAGCTCAGATTCTGTCTCCCCTATATACCCCAGAGCTCAGCTTCTCTCACCCCTATATACCCCAGAGCTCAGCTTATCTTACTCCTTTATACCCCAGAACTCAGATTCTCTCTCTCCTATATACCCCAGAGCTCTGCTTCTCTCCCTCCTATATACCCAAGAGCTCAGCTTCTCTCCCTCCTATATACCCCAGAGCTGGGCTTCTCTCCTTCCTATATACCCCAGAGCTCAGCTTCTCTCCCTCCTATATACCCAAGAGCTCAGCTTCTCTCCCTCCTATATACCCCAGAGCTCGGCTTCTCTCCCTCCTATATACCCCAGGACTCAGCTTCTTTCCTTCCTATATACCCCAGGACTAAGCTTCTCTCTCCCCTATATACCCCAGGGCTCAGCTTCTTTCCTTCCTATATACCCAAGAGCTCAGTTTTCTCCCCCCCTATATACCCTAGAGTCAGCTTTTCTCCCTCCTTATCCCCAGGACTCGGGTTCTTTTTTTTTAAATCCCCGGACAAAGGTTCTCTCTCCCCTATTTTCCCCCAAGGCCCTCAGCTTTTTCCCTTCCTTAAAACCCAAAGGACTAAGCTTCTCTCCCCCCTATATCCCCCGGGGTCAGTTTTTCCTTCCTATATACCTCGGGGGTTTAACTTCTCTTAATCTATCCAATTTTTGTTTTTCATAAAAGCACCAAAAACCATTTGGCAAGTTCTTTTAAAATTTTCCTTAAAAAACATGTTCCCTCCAAGAATAATCCAGAATTCTGAAAAACCCAGCGTTTGGGTGTATAGACATCGCCATTGTAAACTCTTATTGTGTTTGTTATTCAGCATTGAGGAATATGATGATGTCTCATCGGGAAGTTCGGGAATTGGGGGAAAATAAATTTATTTGTATTTAAAAATTTTTTAATAAAAGTGAGGGCCCCACTTTTCAGACACAAAACTCCAAATTCCCCAGTTCTTACCCCTTTTTTAATGGGGGTGTTCCCAAGGGTATGCGTGTGCCCCCCCAAGTGGGGGCCCTGGGGGCCAGTTTTGTTTTTGGGAAAGTTTGGGGCACGGAAAAAACGCTCTTCCTCCAGTATAAAGGCGTCGTTTTCCCATTTTTGGGGTTTAAAATTGGCAAACAGTAGGTGCAGGGGAATTTCAAAGTTTAAAAAGTTTTCCCTGTCTGGTGCCCGCAGTGGCAGAACTCACCGCTATCTTTTCCCGTTATTTGGACTTTTGCCCAATTTATTTGTGTTTCGAGGCCCAAAAAATTATATTTTCGGGGGCCAGACCCCGCAGCCATGTGAATTAATTTCCATAGAGATGACATTTGTTCCCATATTCACAATCCGGGGCGCACTGTACTCGGCAGTGATTTATAGAAAGGTGTGCAGGAGCCTTTTCCTTGATTGTTTGCGTCGGAGGAAATTTTTTGGGCCACAGAGAGTTTGTTTATTCGGGGGGGGGGGAGGGCCCCTTTATATATATGGGGAGGGATTTGTTTTTTTTCCCCGGTTTAATTTACAGTTGATTTAGCTTTGATCACTTTTTACAGTAACATTACCTTCCTGCTGAATAAGCTCCAAGTTATAAGCTAATGAGTGCTGAGGGACCCCATTTGTGCGGGGGCACCCAAGTTGAAAAGGGGACGTGGGCCCAACAAGAAGGTTCCCCAGCTGGCTTTTCGTCCAACTCCCCTTTTACCCCAGGGGGGGAAATTTCCCCCCCAAGGGAAAAGTTAGAAAAGGGGGAAAAATGTAAACCCTGTGCCAAGACTCCCCTTTGTCCATAAACCCTGGTCCCCCCAAAACCCCTGTTTCCGGGGGCCCCTTTTTCCCTTTTAAAGACCTTGTCCCTCCCCCCCTTTCCTTTCCTCCCCCCCGTTTCGGGGTTCCCCCTAGATTTTCGGGTTTTATTTTTGGGTTTTGTCTCTAGATTTTTTTTCCTTTTAAGGTTTTTCCTTTTTTAATTTTTAGATTTTGTTCTAGATTTTTTTTTCCTTTTTTTTTCCAAATTTTTTAAAAAAAATTTTTTTTTTATTTTTTTTTTTTTTTAAATTTTCCTTAAAAAAAAAAACCCCTTCTTTTTTTTTAAAATTTTTCCCCAAAAAAAAAAAATTCCCCCCTCCCAAAAAAAAAAACCTTTTCCCCCAAAAAAAAAACCCTTTTTTTTTTATTTCTCAATTTTTTTTTCCCCCCCCCCTTTATTGCCCCCCCCTTTTTTTTTTCTCCCCCCTTTTGGGGGTTTTTTTTCCCAAAAAAGACCCTTCTGTCCTCTTGGGAATCTTCTGTCCCCCCTCAGCCCCCCGTCCCCCTCCGACCCTTTTTCCTTCCAGACCCCTTTCCCTCCCCCAAAAGACCCTTTTGTCCTCCCCCCAAACCCCCCTTTTGTCCCCCTCCGGGACTCCTCGGTCCCCCTACAGACTCCCTGCCCCCCTCCGGATCCTTGCCCTCTCCAGACTCCTCTGTCCCCCTAAAAATCCTCTGTCCCTCTCCCAAATTGTCTCTCTGTCCTCCTCCAGCCCCCTTTATCTCCCCCCAAAAACCCTTCTCCCCCAGACCCCTTCGTTTTCCCCCGCCCTTGGGGTCCTCCCCCAGCCCCCTGTCCTGGGCCCGCCCCCCCTTCGTCCCCCTCCGGGGAATCCTCTGTCCTCCCCCCAAGCCCCCTCGTCCTCCTCCGGCCCCTTTGCCTCCCCCGACCCCTCTGCCCTTCCTCCAGATCCTCGTCCCTCAAGCCCCTTCTGTCCCTCTGTCCTCCCCCAGACCCCCTTCGGGTCCCCTTTCCAAAACCTTCTGTCCCCCTTGTCCCCTCCCAAACCCCTCTGTCCACTCCAGACTTCTCTGCCCCGTCACCTTGTCTCTTAAACGTCCCAAATAACATTTTTTAATGAAAAAGGTTTGAGGTTTTGAATAGTTGTTGATCGAAATGATCCCCCAGCCATAACGTTTTTGGCCTATTTGGCTACCAAATTTTGGTTGACACCAACCTTTTGTGATTAATGGCGCCCAATCTTCCCCAAGGTTGAAAAACAAAATTCCACGGGACGGACGAAAAGCGCTGCGTGACCTTTTTTTTGATCTCGCCCCGGGTGGTCTGTCTTTTAATGGTTGGTATTTAAATTCCCTCTTGGTCGGCTTGCTTATGGTTGGGCCCCCCGCCCCTGTTTTGGGTTTTGGTGGGGTGGGCCCCCCTTTTTGGGTCGGCTTCCTTAGGGTTTGGGGCCCTCCCTTTGTTTTGAATTTGGTGGTAGTCGCCCCCTCTTGGGGCTTTTTTTGGGTTTGGGCCCTTTCCCGTTTGGGTTCTTGGTTGTAGTCACTCCTTTGGTCGGCTGTTTAGGGTTTGGGGCATCCCGCTCTGTCTCTGGAGTGGTTGGTAGTCTCTCCCTCTTGGTCGGCTTCCTTATGGTTTGGGGCCCCTCCCGCTCGTTCTGGAAGGGTTTTGGTGCCGTTTTTCCCTCTGGTGGTTTTCCTTAGGGTTTGGGGCCCCCCGTCGTCTTGGTTGGTAGTCACTCCCCTTTGGTGGGGTTTTTTTAGGGGTTGGGCCTCCCGCTCTGTCTCTGGAGTGGTTGGTAGTCGCTCCCTCTTGGTCGGCTTCCTTATGGTTGGGCCTCCCGCTCTTTTTCCCCGGAAGGGTTTGGAAACCCGCCCCCTTTCTCGGTCGGTTCCAGGGGTTGGGCTCCCGGGCTCTGTCTCGGGTTGGGGTAGTCGTTTTCCCTTTGGCGGCTTTCTTAGGGGGGGGGCCCTTTCCCGCTCTGTCTCGGGAAAGTGGTTGGGTACCCGCCCCCTTTCTGGGTCGGTTTTTCTTATGGTTTGGGCCCTCCCGTCTGTTTGGGGGGTTTGGTAGCCGCTCCCTTTTGGGGTGGGCTTTCTTAGGGTTGGGGCCCTTTCCCGTCTGTCTCTGGAGGGGTTTGGGGTAGTCGCTCCCTCCGGGGTTTGGCTTTCTTTTTGGTTGGGCCTCCCGCTCTGTGTTGGAAGGGTTTGGTACCCGTCCCTCTCGGTCGGCTTCTTTAGGGGGTTGGGCCTCCCGCTCTGTTTGGTTGGTTTGTCGTCCTCTTGGTGGGCCCTTCCCTTAGGGTTTGGGGCCCTCCCCCCTCGGGTTCGGGAGTGGTTGGTAGTTTTCCCCCTTTTGGTCGGTTTTTATGGTTGGGCCTCCCGCTTTGTCTCTGGAATGGTTGGTAGCCGCTCCCCTTTTGGGGTCGGCTTCCTTAGGGTTTGGGCCCCCCGGCTCTGTCTCTGGTTGGTGGGTCGCTCCCTTTGGTCGGCTTTCTTTGGGTTTGGGGGCCCCCGCTCTGTCTCGGAGGGGGGTCCCGTTGGTTTTACCCCCTTCCCCCCCTTCTTCCCCTTTTCTTTTTTGGTTGGTTTCCCGCTCTGTGTTGGAAGGGTTTTGGTACCCAAACCCCCTTTCTCGGTCGGCTTTCTTTTTGGTTTGGGGCCTCCCGCTTTGTTCTGGATGGTATTTCCCCCCCCTCTGGTGGTTTTCTTATGGTTGGGGCCCCCCCGCTCGGGTTCTGGGGGGGGTTGGAAAAGCCCTCCCTTTGGTCGGCTTTTTAGGGTTTGGGGCCCTTTCCCGTTTGTCTCTGGAGGGGTTTGGTAGTCGCCCCCTCTTGGTGGTTTCTTATGGTTGGGCTTCCCGCTCTGGGGTCTGGAAGGGTTTTGGTCCCGCTCCTCTCGGTGGGTTTCCTTATGGTTGGGCCCCCGTTTGGGTTTTTGGGTTGGGTAGTCGTCCCTTTGGTCGGTTTCCCTTAGGGTTTGGGGCCTCCCCTCTGTCTTGGAGTGGTTGGTAGTCTTTCCCTTTGGTGGTTTTTCCTTAGGGTTTGGGGGCCCCTTTGCTCTGTCTCGGGAAAAGGTTGGTAGCCGCCCCCTCTCGGGGGCTTCCTTAGGGTTTTGGGCCCTCCCGCTTGTTTGGTTGGAAAGTCGCCCCCTTTTGGGGTGGCTTTCTTATGGTTGGGCCTCCCGCTCTGTCTCTGGAATGGTTGGTAGCCGCTCCCTTCGGTGGGGCCTTTCCTTAGGGTTTGGGGGCCCCCCGCTCTGTTTTTGGGTTTTGGTAGTCGCTCCCTCTTGGTCGGCTTTCTTAGGTTGGGGCCCCCGCTCTGTCGGGTTTGGGGAAACGCCCCCCTTTTCGGTCGGTTTTTTAGGGTTTTGGGGCCCCCCGCTTTTTTATGTCCCCCTAAAATATATTGAAATTGTAGTGATCTCCCCTATGAAAGCTCCCCCAAAATTCACAAATTTGGCAGCCGCCCCTGCCGCCGACCCCGCACACCCTTTCTCCTTTTACATTTCCGGCCCAAAACTTATTTTCCCCCCCCGCGCAGCGTTGATGGCACCGACGCCTGAAAACGTGAGTTTCATTCTTTTTTGGTAAAATTTTTCTTATTTTTTTTGTTCCTGCTTTATCGGCAGAGGGGAAGCCGCTGACAGATTAAGTGTTAAGTTACTTTGACACTTTGTATCCGAAGTAACAAACTGCTTGACAAAAATCTGATCTGCTGAAAGGACAGCGGCGGCGAATTATTAAAGCCTCCGCATGCGCTGGTGGAGCCCGTGTTTGGAAACCCTTTTTTCCCCCTTTTTCTCTGACGATTGTACCCTTTTGGACGGGGGAAGGAGGCTAAGGGGGTCTGATCCACGTCGGTTTTCCCCCGGGAGTAGAGAAAAAGGGATTAAGGGAAAGTGAGGGGGCAAGGTTTTGCAGGATTCCCTTTCCCCCGATGTTCCTGCGCTGCTTTAGGTGCGGTCACACCTCAGAGATTGGGTACAGGGCCCGCTGCTTAGATCCAGGGCCGTCAAATCCTGGTTCCTCGTGTATCTGTAGACATTAGTAGGGAGAGGATCACATATGGTCTGTATCATAACAAACTGGGTCCCAAAGTTTTCAGCTATATAAGGCTTTTTTCCCCCGAACCCCAAAAAATGGGAAAAGATTACTGGATTTGGGGCTGCAGAGGGGCCCGTTTTAGCGCCCGAGTTACTAATCTCCAGTTTGGCCTCCTCAGTACGGAATTTTAAAAAATTTCACCGGGGCCAAAACGGGAAAAGAGGTCCCAGAGCGCTGGTTTGTTCCCAGCAAAAGCTGTCGCTTTGGAGTCTTTTCCGGGAAATAAAAAGCCGGGAAGGTCACTCCTGCCCCTTTTGAAATTTTTTGACCCCCGACTCCCCCCAACTCGAAAAACTTGACCTTCTTTTAGGGGAAAATTTCCCAGAAGGGCTGTTTTGGGGTGCTTCTATTACAGGTTGTTTTGGGGTTTCACTAACATGAAGGATTCTCTTCAGTCTTGTCTTTGCCGGCTTTGGGTTTCCCTTTTTTTGTTGTTCCCTGTTTGTTTTAACGCCCATGGACAATGTTTAAAGGGCTCGGGCCCCGTTTTTTTCTCTTTTCCCGTTATTGCATAAAGCTTCGGTGCACTGTTCCAAAACTTTTTCTTTCCCCGCGCTGGTTCAGGATTTCTCATGTTTCCCCCGGGTCATGTGACCTGCAGCTGAGTACAGGCTTTCTCACTGCTGCCCCTGGATCATGTGACCTGCAGCTGAATACAGGATTTCTCACTGCTGCCTCAGTGTCATGTGACCTGCAGCTGAATACAGGATCTCTCACTGCTGCTACTGGCTCATGTAACCTGCAGCTGAATACGGGATTTCTCACTGCTGCCTCAGTGTCATGTGACCTGCAGCTGAATACAGGGTTTCTCACTGCTGCCATTGGCTCATGTGACCTGCAGCTGAATACAGGATCTCTGACTGCTGCCATTGGCTCATGTGACCTGCAGCTGAATACAGGATCTCTCACTGCTGCCACCGGCTTATGTGACCTGCAGCTGAATACAGGGTTTCTCACTGCTGCCACTGGCTCATGTGACCTTTACTCTGACACATACAACATGGTTGTGTTACCCGGCAGTGAATCTCTCTATACATTGCTATGGGAGGTTCAAAGTCAGTCTCATAGGAATGTGAGGAGAGCCAGACTTCCAATCAGCATGAAAAGTATAGTGTCTATCAGCCAATCAAAGTGCAGGTCACGTGACTCATTTGCAGCAGTGAGAAACCCTGTAATAAGCTGCAGGTAAGCAAAATCACTGGCACTACTGTGAATCTAAAAGCAATGCTTAATTAATTAAGAGTGGGGGGAGGGAAGGGGTGAAACCTAGACTGGTCCTTGAATCAAAATGTCCTCTCTAGTTCTTCTGACATATATATATATATATATATATACATACACACCGCAGATTAAAGTTTGTTTTGTTTTTTTTAATAAAATATTTTATAATAGTTCTGCAGGTTTTTTATGTTGTTTATTACAATTCTTCATTTTCAAGATCTCTTCTTACTGTCAATGAATTTAGAAACTTTCCCCTGTAACTGACAGCAAGCAAAGATCTTGATAGTGGTATGGAAAGAAATCAATAAGAAAGCTGAATACCTCTACAAATAAAACATAGTCATTGCTACGCTGAAGGGTGGATGAGCCCCAAAGCTGCCCCGTCACCTGTAACCCCACTTAGGAGCAGCAGGTTTATAGGGGTAGGTCCCCTGGGCAGCTGGGGTTGGATTCCCACCATCCTCCTGGTATTCAATGCCCTCAACACTTTTCTTCACTTATCATCTTACAAATGATGCGGCCATAGGATTGTGCCCGGACGCTGCAGATCTGTGACAGATCTGGCATCTCAGGGTCTTGGTGGCTCCCTGCAGCAGAGCCTCAGAGACAGTCCTGACGTGAGTATTTGTCATGGTTGGGGCCTAACTGGTCAGATATTAGCGCTGTAGGTGCTCAGGGGACAGCAGATGATGAGTGTTGTAATGTGGGTCACACAGTCTGGAGGAAGGAGAGTAATGAAGCGTTTGTCTCAGCTGTAATGCATCACAAGTGTCCCCTGTGTACGGCTGTGTCTATGGCGCTGCCTGAGACGGTGCAGGGTCCAGTGTCGTCCTGGCTCTGAGCTGCTGCAGTCCAGTCTATGTTACAGTGAAGTAACTTACCACCAAACACTGCCCCCCTTCAGGTTCATGGGGTCTGAGCGGCGCGATCCCACTCCCCAATAACAGGGACCATCCTGCAGCTTTGTAGTCACCGTCGGTGGAATAACGTGTACATTTCATAGCGCAGTTTTTATCACATTGATAACTTCCACATCCTCGTGTCTTGTTTCTACTATAAAGTGAAGTCGCTCATCTCTCATTTGCTTTATTCTGACAATTTCCTCCGCACATTTGTTTTACATCCTATAGAGAAGTCATTTTAATTGCTGCAGATTCTGGCAAATTGGATTTCCCGTGAATTGCTGCACCTTCGGGCCGCGGTGATTGCTCGTTTGCAGTCAGCAGCATCTGTTTTGCACGGGGCTCGTCCTGCGTAGCGATGAGATGTGCGGCTCCGATGCTGCCGCGTCCTCCCAGGGTCCCGACCTCTTCCACGTTATGACTGAAGCTTTACCCTTTGCTATCATTACCTGCAGCCAGGACGGATCCTGCTATTCATTACTATTCCTGCCCACTTCAACCCACCAATACATGAAATAAAGATAAGCAATGCACTGAGGTCCTGGAGGGGGCGCTGCAGACACGGGGGCTATAGGAGGTCTCATCTGCTTGTCCTTGTGTTTCATTTTAGAGTACTCGCATGGCCCTGGATCACCTGGAGTCTGTTCCGGAAAAGCTCAGTCTCCTGGACGACATGAAGGATCTCAGCGTGAGTAGAGCATCCAGCTGGGTTGTCTTCTAAGCAGGGTCGATATGTCATAAGGATTTATGGGAGAACAGTGCATAACAGGTCCACCCCAGTTTCATATTTTTAAATATGAAACTTCCCATACGCATAGCTGTCACTTCCTCATTTGTAGGGCATATGGGAAGGGAGAAACCAAAGGCTTGGAACACAAAGGAAGCAGAAGGCCAGCGTTTGGGACCAAGTCATAGCTTAGGCCCATCCGATTCTGATGGTAACGCTGGCTTAGCTCCATTCCAATTCTCTGCCAGTACATGATCCATTTTGGTTTGTAACGGACCAGGCTTATAGCCAACGAGGAACTGGTGGCAGTCTACCGGGCTGGCAGACCAGTGCGGGCAAACAGATCTCTGGGCCCAGCCGTTCAGGGTTGTCGGTGAGTGGGGTATCCTCTTGCACTCCCTGGGTCTTCCTGTGCCCGTGTGGACAAGGGTTAACTGTGAAACTGTATGCGGCTGACCTTGTGCACCCCTCGGGGGAGCGCAACGTCACAATACACCCCAAGTCAGGTTGTTGACCCGTGAGTGAGCACGGGCTTTTCCTGACAATCAAATCCCCAATTATCAGGTTGCTGCTGCTCCTAGTTTGAGATTTTCCCATATGGGTGTGCTCTGATTTCGCTCTACACTTGTACACAACCTGATATAACCTTTACCTCCATATCATGTGCTTTCTGTTCTACAGCCAGTGTGAGCTGCCCTTCTTGGAAGCTTTCTTAATCCTTTCATGCCCTGATCCTCTGTATAATCTCCTTTGTCTCCCTACTATTACCTCTGACACTGAGAGAAGGAAGAGGGAGAGCACAAGAGCCATCAGATCTCTTGCTGAGATTCATCAGCAGGTCAACGACCTATACAAAACCCTACACCAGCAAAAATGGAGAAAATGTTCAATGATGACTATTTAGGAAGTTGCTGAATGTTACATTTAGAAAGCAAATGAACAATAAAAGACACGTCAGCGTGAGGCGCCACATCCTGTCAGAGATCGCTCTGCTTATACCAGGGAGTTAACCCTGCAGCCTGGCTCATGTTATTTTTCTAATGTTACAGCTTTATCGATACTTTTTGCAATGGGTTGAAATGATATTAGGGTAGGTTATGTTCACACGACGGATCGTCACATGGATCTTAAGCTACAGTATGTGTACACAGGTAAGTTAAAATAGCATCCAAAATCTGACGACACTGTAAAAGTTTTGGCGCAGGTTTGCGTTAAAAACCGCGGTCAGGAATCCAGTGTAAGATCTGGCGGATTTTAAAACTGGTCGGAAAAATCCACGTTCTGTAGACAGCACAGATTTTTTATTGCTATCTATGGGGCACTGGTTACAGTTGGATTTTCTAAATACTGAATCTGCCGAAAATCCAACCGCAAACCTGTGCTGCGTAGACACAGCCGTATGATGCAGGCGTGGATTTTGACTCGCTTTTTGTGTGGAGCTCGGCGCTGATCTTCTTGACAATCCCCTTTAAACACAGTTTGATGTGGATTTCCAGCTTCACGTCAGCCGGGAATCTGCAAAGTGACTTATGACTCCTTGTTTTTTTTGTAAAATACCCATGTCCTCTGCAAAGTGCAACTAAAATTTCCCTTTGAACTGAATGGGAAGCAGAGGGATGCGAAATCCATGTCAAAATCCATCGTGTGAACATATCCTCACCCACGATCGCACATGCTCAGTCTAGGCTAGAGAACAACCTGCCTGCAGCCATAACAATCACAGCGAAACCGCCTTACTTAACACTGAAGGCTGAACTTGTAGCCAATGCTGCAGTGAATACACACGACTCATAGGACTCCACGGCTTCTTTTTTTATCTGATGCCTAAACAGCTTTATTTATAAGGCGCCTGCAGACGCTTTATTGCATTTCCTTCTCCTTTGATGTGAATGAGACGCTATTACAAGCAATATCCTGCGCCTCATAACAGGATCATTCGGGCCCCGTCTAGCGGAGTCCAGGCCGCGCTCTAATAAAGCGTCTCGAGGAACTCGGGGCTGCAAGGCTGTTACCTTTAATCTCTGGACCCCAAGAGCTGAGAAACGGCAGAGCGCTCACAATGTGCGGTTGTAGTGAATAGACCCCTAGGACATTGCTATTCACTGATCTAAGGAAATATTCCGGTGTGAGGGAACAAAGGAGGAAATACTGTACGGAGCGACCTTGAGAAAATGATCTGAATGGAGCTGGCATGAATGAGTCCTATTCTTTGGGCGGCAGTGTCAGCTCTCGGCTATAGTGCAGCTCAGACCTTCAGCCACAATTGGGTCCTGTGGAGGGAGAATACTTTCTGCGGAGAGTGATGGGAATGTGCGGATACGGCTATGAGAAATGCATTGTTCCATTCAGCCCGGTCTCGCGCTCCGGCCTGGGATTAGCTTCCTCGCGGTCACCAGACCTGCCGCACTTTGACGTTTCTTTCATATTTGTGTAGTGGACCTTACTGCAGCGGACACAATGCAAGATAATGGGGGGGGGGGGGTTGGCGGCGGGGCTTATTAATGAGGGATTAGCAGTGGCTCCTGGACGGGCGATCCGTGGCGTGGACTGTGTTGTAGCTCATGTGCTGGATACTGGTGCAATTACCGGGAACGCGGTCCCATATGTTGGTATGTGTGCGGAGTGATGGAAATGGGAAACAGGTGTGCCGTCATGGTTACGCTCTCAGTATCACAAAAGACGGGGCAGATTTAACCGCAACGAGCAAACGCTCCAGCTCCAGCCTCTAGTAATTGTGCAAGAACCGGGGCCAAAATATAGAGAATCATTTATGAGGACAAAGAAACCCAATATATTTCATCACGGCACCATACATCATCCCTGTCTGCTGATGCTCCATGCCAGAGGCTGGGAACATTTCTCCGATACATTGAGATCTTTTTCTCTGCCTTGGCCACATGGACGTGTTCTACGAGGAGGGGAATAGAGCGGCGAGGACCGGGCCGCAGAAACTACAGGGGAGCTGCTGCATTTGTGGGTGCAATGTACAGGCCCTGTAATTTATGGACTGTATAAAAGCCCAATGATTATAAGGAGTGATGGCGGTTTCTTTCTTCATCTTCCCTTACTATAAAGTGCACAGTGCCAAGGCTGATTCTGGTCAGGGGCCATCTATGGAGGACTGCACCAATTCTAATACTGTGCTGTAATGGGCATGCCCTACCAGAGAGGCGGCATCACCTGTTCAGGACTTAAAGGGGGTCGTTTCACTACAAGGAATTGCTGCTTTTTACGTTAAAGATCTGCAAAAACAAGTCACTTTGCAATATGTGTCGATTACCAGTGTCCTACCTATTCCTAGATATCCCCTCTTGTATGGGCTGCATCAGCTCCTCAGGACGCTATAGCTACAGACCTGTTTGACCTATCCTGATAGGCTGCCAGCACTGGTCGCTATAGCTACAGACCTGTTAAATCTCTCATGATAGGCTGCCAGCACTGGTTGCTATAGCTACAGACCTGTTTGATCTCTCCTGATAGGCTGCCAGCACTGGTTGCTATAGCTACAGACCTGTTCAATCTCTCATGATAGGCTGCCAGCACTGGTTGCTATAGCTAGAGACCTGTTCAGTCTCTTATGATAGGCTGCCAGCACTGGTTGCTATAGCTACAGACCTGGCTTCTACTGCAGCCTAATAGAAGCCAGTAAACATGCCCCTGAACTCAAATTGAAACCAAGAAAACAGGACTGAGGTGAGATGAATCAATGTCGTGAGACAACCCCTTTAATAAATGCTGCTTGATTGCATTGAAGGGTGAGGGAGGCACGGTAGAAGTAAAATTTTCCTATCACAGCTTCTTCTCTAGCGCCCCCACAGTCAGTTATGACTAAGAGCACCTAGCAGCTTGAAACGCGTCAGCGGAATCCTTATCTCTGTCACAGGGTGTACCCGTTTTTACCAGAAATAAAGGACATTGTTTTTATTGTGTAATTGTGCTGACCTGATTGGGTTCTACACATCTTCATACGTTAACTTCTTGGGGCGAGGTATGTCCACCTGTCGCTGGTCGTATTTGCAGCGACAAGGTGAGCTGGCTGCATCCTTGTTAGGATTTGTGCACACGGCGTAATTGCGTCACGCATTTTGCTGCGTATTTGCGCTTTAATACGTCCGAAATGCGCGCTGCAATTACAGTAAGTCATAGCTTTCTTAGAGAACTATGAATTACGTCTCGTCTCCCGCGGCGTACAATACGATTGTATTGTATGCTGGGGGAGAGAATTGACATGTCACTTCTTTGCAGCACTTACACACCACTGATAATGCAAGTGAATGGGGCCGGCCTCCCTGTGCTTAAGAAGTACACGCGTACTTCTAAAACACACAGCGTATTGCGGCGCGTACAGTTCATGCCCCAATACGCCATGTGAACAAACCCTTACTGCCCCCACAGTCAGTGCAGACAGGAGTAAAGTCGTGGGCATGTTCCTGGGATCTCGCCTCGATTCCCAGTGAGTATTATCTTACGTCTTCTATGGAGTACGGGTATGTGTGTCTGCACTGAGGACGCTCTGATGCTGTGTCCTGTTCTGCTTTCCTAGGACTCGAACCTACAGAGAGAAGTGATGGAGGAAAGATACGCTCAGTACCGAGAGATTGTCGGCTCGCTGCAGCAACAGCTGGAAGACTCCAAGCGGCGGATCCAGGAGTACAGGGTAATGAGGTCTCTGCGACGCCTCGGAGCCGCACAGCATGGGTAGAGGTTATCTGTGTGGCCGCATCGCTCTGCAGTGAGGTCAGATCTCCCCACAAGACGGCTGCTCCTGCAATTACTGCTCCCATCACTGGTGCAGGACCCTGTCAGCACCTGTGCAATATCTGACTGTTTCATGCTGTGATCGTAGATTCCTCCAGATCATTGGTATAAAATGTAGAATTATCGGTTGCTACATGGAAACTGTCAACAAGCAGCTGCTGACAGAACTTTTCATGTCTACATCGTCTTATCCTGTATTGTGTGAATCATGAGGACAGTCCAGACGATTTATAACAACAATATCATTATTTAATGGGATTATTTTACAAAAAATGTATAAAAGCAGAGAAAAAAGAACAAGCAATTCATGGATTACAATGTAAAAGAATATTGTGGCGATAATGACCTCAGCTTCTTCTTTACCGCTGATAGCTCTGTGAACTGAGCTGTGGTGGACACATAGGGGCAAGTCCCACCTTTGGGATCCACAGCAATATGGGGAATTGGACCCGAAAGTCACAGAGCAGACTGGAGAGGCGGGTGCGCTTGTGCATGGCTCGCCGTTATGTTCTGTAGGAGGTCTGAGCACAGCCGAACACACTGCTTGGCTGTACTGTACTGGGAACTCCCATAGAGTAGAATGGAGAACACATCGCTCCCCTGTACTGGGAACTCCCATAGAACAGAATGGAGAACACAGCGCTCCCCTGTACTGGGAAACTCCCATAGAACAGAATGGAGAACACAGCGCTCCCCGGTACTGGGAACTCTCATAGAGGAGAATGGAGAACACAGTGCTCACCTGTACTGGGAACTCCCATAGAACAGAATGGAGAACACAGCGCTCCCCTGTACTGGGAACTCCCATAGAACAGAATGGAGAAAACAACGCTCCCCTGTACTGGGAACTCCCATAGAGGAGGATGGAAAACACAGTGCTCCCCTGTACTGGGAACTCCCATCAAGGAGGATGGAAAACACAGCGCTCAACTGTACTGGGAACTGCCAGAGAGGAGAATGGAGAACACAGCGCTCCCCTGTACTGGGAACTCCCATAGAACAGAATGGAGAACACAGCGCTCCCCTGTACTGGGAACTCCCATAGAACAGAATGGAGAACACAGCGCTCCCCTGTACTGGGAACTCCCATAGAACAGAATGGAGAAACACAACGCTCCCCTGTACTGGGAACTCCCATAGAGGAGGATGGAAAACAAAATTTGCTCCCTGTTACTGGGAACTCCCATCAAGGAGGATGGAAAACACAGCGCTCAACTGTACTGGGAACTGCCAGAGAGGAGAATGGAGAACACCCTCTGAATGGCACTTTAAGGGAAACACCATACATTGCATAACGACTCATTAAATCACTTGCATGCATTCTATGATCCCCCCATATATAGGAGTGGAGGTAATGGATGGTAATATCTGACCCAACCTTCCATATACAGGACCTCAGAATCTTAGAAGCAAATTCCAGCTAAGTGAGTGCAGCCCAAGGTGCTGTGGCCACGTGGACTGCACTTGTACCGGAAATGCAGCCATCCCGGTCTGGCTGTGACGTTCACTGGCCGCACAGCACCTCATTTCACCGTCTTGCTGGCAGAGGAAGCAATCTCCCGCATGAACCTGTTGCCAGCGCTGACATAGGCCTGTGCGTCCGGACATCAGCAGCAATCACAGGGTAATGCTCATTGCTTCTGTGAAAGAACAGGAGTCGTGTTCCAGGGTGAGATGTAATCTCCGCTGCCTGACAGACTCCCCGCGGCTCCTGAGGCCACATCTCCTTGATCTAATTAATTTGAAGTTCTTGTGATGAGCAATGACGTGACGGAGGAAGGGCAGCGACGCTGCACACAGGTTGGGGATGTG
>JAODAL010054346.1:0-24687 GCA_025379985.1 Phyllomedusa bahiana
TGCATTTTTAATAAACATCAACTGGTTGAGTGGCTGAATCTGAAATTATCTCTGAACCTGGCCATTGTTGTAGAGCATCAAATATACACTTGACATCGACTACATAAGAAATAGGCTGAGTTTCTAAGCACACTTCATGCACTGTTATATGGCTTACATCATACATGTTCAGAGGTTGTTAAAAGGGGTTATAAAAAGCACAACATATAAATATAGATACCAAACAATGAAACAGAGCTGTATAAACAGAAATAAACATGGTACCTTATTAATATAACATCAAAATAAAGAGCTTTTCATGCCCGTGCACTTGTCTCCATTCTATTCTTTGGGAGTTCCGTGTACAAGTGAACCTGGCCCTTGGCTGTACTTTGAACACCCATAGAACAGGATGGAGAGTCATGCCAAAGTGATCAATATGCCATCAAAGTCTATTGTTGGAACACCCCTTTAAGTGCACAGTTATACATAAGGATAGAGTCCATTGTGACATCATCACAAGTAAAAAAAAAAAACTCATGGTGTTATCGTTATAGAAAACAATCAGAGAGTAAAGATAATTACTATTGTGTCATCTGGACATCAGACTAGAAATAAAGGTTTACATTATTGTGACATTTGCAATAAAATACAGGCTAGGAATAAGGGCAACACTATCGTTATATCATTAAAATAGAACACAGGTTAGGGACAAAAACAAATGCTAATGTGAAATCATTACACTGGAGTATGATCTAGTAAAGAAAAATGAGAAGCATCATTGTGACATCATTAAAATAGAACATGGGCAAGGAATAAAGACAAATGCTTTTGTGACATCATAACAATAAATCACAGTCTATAACTGAAGACATTACTCTTTTGTGACATCATTGAAATAGAGCACAGCTTATAAATAGAGACAAAGGGTCAGTGTGACATCATCAATTTAGAACACAGAATAGAAACAAAGGCCTTACAATGAAAGAGTCTAGGGATAGCGCCAAACTCTACCGACTTTATGTATTTACTGCCTATATTGACATAACCATAATAGTATATAGCATAGGTATAATAGCAAACACTCCTGTAGCATTACCTGAAAAAATTACAGCTAAGATAATAACTACTGTTATATAATTACAATAAAACAGCATTGGAATAAAGACTGACAACATTTTAATATCTTTACAATATTTCACAACCATACTCTATTATGACAAAATTATAACCGAATACAGCTCATAAATGAAGACACAGACTATTGTGGCATCATCACATTACAATGGAGGATATAAGTCAACCACTATTGTGATATTACAGTAAAAAACGGCATAAGAATAAAGGCAATAATAACTGGGATATCATCAGTACTAAAATAGAAAGGAAGGCAGCACCTAATAGAAGGAGTCATTTGTTCACCATTGCTATGATAATAAAGGTGTAGATTGCTGCCTTCATTTTCATTATACTAATATTATAGGACTATGGATCAGATTCTTGAAAGGCTTTTACTAGATATATTTTATTATTTTTCAATGCTGCCTATCTCCTATCATTACAATGAAACACAACCTATAAATTAAAACACCATCTATAGCATAAATGGATAGTGACCTACCATATGTGCAGTCTGTGAAGCTACACATAGCTTATTTTAGCAAGGTGTTTTCACCAACATAAAATCCCTCGAGTGTCTACCACATTTCATACCAGAGTCTTAAGAAAGCTCTTAAATGAATGCAAATGAAATTAGTCCATATCTGATGGAGAAGGTGGAAAATACATTGCTGGCATTCATACTGAATTGATACAGACCGGATAAACAATTATTTAGGTCAGTATGTTACATCACATTTTACATCACATTATATTGTGAAAAAGACTTAAAAAATTGGTTTCAAGCCTTTACTTCCTGAAGTTTTATACTACAATGCTCTGATTTATACACACACATTCTATGTAGATAAAAAGATTTTAGTTAAAATATTAACTCTATAAGTCATTTTTCACCACATGGAAGTGTTTGAATGGTGAATGCAATTAATTTCCAGCCCCTGTGTGGCTTCTACATTATATATGTTATTCATGAACTGTATTTTCTGGGAAGATGTGTGATGCATTGACCTTGCTGAAATAGGTTCCATGTACATTTCAAGTGTATTTCTTTAGAGGATTAAAATGTAAAGTAGCACTCTCCAGCACTGCTGGAAACAGTCAGAGACATACAGGATGCAACAGCTGTAGGAATGATAAACTGCAAAGGAACATTAGCATATTCATATTTGCAAATTTGTATTGCAATTGAAATTCACTCATATCGTACTTTTTCGTGCGGGTGCAACAACAGCGATAGTGGGACCATAAAATTATTGTGTGAGTGCACAGTACAGTAAATTATGAAATATATATACATATATATATCCTGTTAATGATAAAAATAATAATGTGTTTTTAGATTTAAAACTAAATGCAATAAAATGTAGTTGACCTAATCCAAATCAATTTAAAGGTGTAAACATGTGAAATAGACTGAATGTAGATATACACTTTAAATTTATTCTGTAATCCTCTGCAATTTTCTTATTCCTACAAAGGTTTTACAGAAATATCCTCTCATTACTTTGTGCTGCTGGAGACTCTGCTATTTCCATTTGTATATGTGTTGGTGGCATTCTGTTAAGCTCACTACTCAAATACAAGCTTATTTAACTCTATAAGCCAATTCTTATTCACATCGAAGGGAAGGGCTGCAAAGTTTATTAAAACAATAGTTTTGTAGTTTTTAAATCTGTTTTATATCTGATCTACATAGAATGTTATATGAAAAAACATAAGTATATTTATATATCCTCCGAATTAGAGCTGCAATCTAAGATACAGTAATAGTGAGGGTGCTAGCCTATGGGGACTTTGATACAAGGAAAAATCACAGTACTCCAAGTTGAAAATAAAAGAGCTGTTTATTAACCCATGTACAGTAAAATTTTAGCCCTCATAACTTTTTTAAAGCAATGTGATCTCCAACCAAGTGGATTATATAGGTATTTGTATGCAAATATGATTAATATTGTTAAATCCAATGAATTATTTACAAACAAAGGCCTTCCTTTACTAGTCATTGTCTAAAAATTAAACTAGCATTATAAAAATGTGCCATATTTATCATAGTGGCTAGTGCCATTTATTGCAGATTTAGATTTATTTAACTTTTTAGACTAATTTTTTTGGGCTTACGGTGCATCCACACAGCATATATGAAATACCGCTTGTATTCTGTTTTAGAATCCGGTCGGTATTTTGTCATCTTTTTGATGGTTTGGAGGGACGGTTCTGTCCGTGATTTGCAGATTCGCCCATCCCCCGAAACCATGGAGCTGCACATATTCTGCCCAAAAAACAGGCGGAAGAATGTGCATGTTCAAAGTTTTTCGGAATGTCGGCAGTGTAAAAAAACACTTGGCAGAAAATCCGTTCAGTGTGAACTGCTGAATGGATTTTCTGTGGGGATGGTCGCTGGTCGGATTTCAGACAATTTTCAAATCTGAAAACCATCTGAAAATCTGTTCAAAAATCCTGCCATGTGGACTGACCCTTACTTTGTACACCAGAATTTTAGCAAATTGTTGGTGCAGATTGTGACGTAGCATGTCACATTGTAGCCAAACCCACTTTCCCTTGAGACCATGCCCACATTTCAGCAGACCATGCTCAGCAGTGTTCTGAAAGTGTCTTAAGCCCATAATTAATGTGTCTGGAACATACTGCACCCCAGTTTTTGGTGCAGTTTAAGGCACTGTTCCGCTGCAACCACAGCAGTAAATGACTGGATTCAAACACTGCAATTTTGTTACAGGTGAATGCATTTTTGTAACTGCTTCACAAATGCATGAAGTAAACAACAGATGTGGTTTTTCAAATGCATGTCTTTTTAATAGCTTAAGTTTTGAACACTTCCATGAAATTATTATTAAATTAGAATTAAATAAAGACATATGCATTTTTACTGCTGGATGTGTTTTTGATGCGTTCAGAAACACAAAGGACGACGTATGAAAACTGTCTAGAACTGAAACTCTCTTTGTTGCCCATGGCAACCAATCAGAGTGCCTCTTTCATTTTTTCAGAGCACTACATGAAATGAAAGGGGCACTCTGGTTGGCATTGGCATCAGGGTTTTGGACCTAGACAGTATACATACATGTGGCCCAAAGTGTGAACCAAGCCTTAAAAGTAAACTTTTATTTATTGCTTGTTTAATATTTGTGTATAATAAAACATGCTGTAACTTTTAAGATTTATCATATGTATGTATTTAATGCTTTGAAACACTCAGATTTAGTAAGATTTATTAAAATCTCAATGAATCTGAGTGTTTCAAAGCATTAAATACATACACATGTGACAAATGTTAAGAGTTACAGCATGTTCATGTGTTACATTATGAACAAATATTAAATAAGTAATAAATATGGGATGAGAGATACATTCACCTTTCGAAATTACATCAAAGGATACCTTTAATCCCAAAGGATACCTCTAACATAGAAAATAACAAGGTGTGTGCAATACAATCTGATAAGGGCTAAAGGAAAATAAGACACAGCATTATCATCTTGCATATGCCAGGGAGCATCTACCAGTGGTCCTCAGTGCTGTTCATTGATGAAAGTCCATTCACTTTGGGCAGAAATCATGGCCATCAACAATGCTAGAGATGTGAGGCGTTATGGATCATCCAGTTCATCAAGTACCGGTCAGGTACCTTTGCTGGTTATCGAGCACGCAAACCAGGCTGATGTAAACAATTACGAATGTTCTGACGTGAATCCTCCTACGGTGATAAGGGTCCCTCCCGTAGATGCCCCCGATGGTCAGAAGAGGCAACCCCCCAAGCTAGAGACCCCATATGGACTCCCTCCCCAGAAGATTATAAGCCTCACATCCCTGTATATGTGGCCGCCCCTGGGGTCCTTATTGACACTACAGGCCTTGCTGAAATAGATTTAAGTCTTTTTCTCTGAAGATTTTGTAGGTTTTATGGTTTCTCAGAAAAATCTCTGTGCCCAGCAGTTTTTGGCTCTAAACCTCACGTCATTATTCTGCAGATGGACCCCTATGAACATTGCAGAGATGACATTTTTGGGCCTTACTCTACGTAAGGACATAGTGGAGAAGCCAGAATTTCGGCGGTATTGCAGTACTGATTTTTTTTACAGTACTCCATTTTACCACCATACAATGACCCGTATGCACTTTGAAATTATCCTAAAGTTTTCACATTACGTGGATAATGCATAATGCCTACCCCAAAATGACCACACCTATGGCCGCTTGTTCAAAGTTCGGCCTGTAATAGACCATTTCAGCACCAAATTTTCAGAGGTCTACACCCCAGAGAAGTGTATTTGGTGTGGAACAAGATCCGATCGACGTACATTTCAAGGGCAGACTTAAATCATCAATACTCCTAGAACGCCAGTAAAAAGAGCAAGATATTGTGATCAAAATGTACCAAGCTGTGCAAGAGTATTTCCGAGTACACCCAAAACTTCAGTGTCTACGAAGGGAAGTGATACCACAATAGAAACCCCTATTAATGCCTATTCCCTAAAATAAGTGAAAGGTAGTGTAGGATTTGTTTGCAAACCCTCCCTAGCGGATAAATGTTAACACCAGTATGTGGATAACTTTTATACAAGCAGTCTACATTTTAAGTTCCTCAGCTGCAGACAAACAGCAGCCTGCAACATAGTGCACAAAAATCAGAGGGGGAATTCCTAAAACCTTTGTTGTGCAATTGCTCCTAAGAGGCAAAAGTAGGTCTCAATCTAGCAATCACCTGCCTCTGGTTAAATATAAGAACAAGAGGGATATCCTTATGTTGACCACCTGTCATGGCCCAAGCACTTCCCCTGCCCTTCTACGAAGTACCATTACAGTCAACCACAAACCCGACTGTGTTCTTGATTACAATAGATACATGAGAGGGGTAGACCTGTCAGATCCGATGCTGAAGCCATACAGTGCCATACACAAGACCAAACTGTAGTACAAAAAGCTGGCCATGCACATTGTGCAGATGGCGATGTACAACACTTTTGTTCTTTTCTGTTGTATAGGCCAAGCAGGGATATTTATTGCCTTCCATTTTTGGGAGCCAGGGAGAGGGCCCCAGAATGTCTGATTCTGACGTCCCTCATATTGTAACAGGGCTGCATTTCCCCAATGAAATCCCATCCATTGCTAAAAAAGGGAAGGAAGAAAAATGGTGCAAAGTTTGCAACAATAGGGGTATCAGAAAAGAAACAACTTATCACTGAGAAACCTGCCCTGATAAGCCTGGCCTCTGAATAAAAGAATACTTCAAACTGTGCCATTAGTCCATGGATTACTAGTTTTAACATTATTTTACCCTTTTGTGTATTCCGCACTTTACTCTTTAGCAGTAACTGGCGTGATCCTGGAATATGGCAGTTTGGCATTTATTCTTCTTTGTAATGCACAATAATAAGAGATGGCGAATTGATTCTAACGAAGTGGAACTTCAGTTTAAATTTTCAGGAAAACTTCGTTCTGAACGAAGTCGAATTTTGGGTACTTCGGTTAATAAAGTTTAGCTTTTCATTGATAAGAAGCTGCAAGCACATGGCGTTTTACATGGGGCAAAGAACTCTGGGAGGAAGAATGGCATAGCCGGCATGACAATGTGCAGAGATGAAGCCACTCAGAGAACCGGCGGAATTCAGTGACGTCACCTGGCACTATAATAAAGTCCGGAACGCGACGCTGGGAGCACACACATCCTCTTACTGTACTGACCTATTGAAGGTGCATTCTGGCTGATAGCACTTACTGAAGAACTGATTTTTATAACAGCGCGAATTTTTGGTTGTCTCAGCTTGTCTCAGAGACTGCTCCTCTTAATGTTCTTTCTGATTATTTTGGTTATTGGATCTAAATCCAGGTGTGCGACCCACTGCAAGCTGCTATACATTTAAATCCTATCAGCTCACAAGCACATTGAAACAAGGTGAATCTAAGCCAGTTCCTGTTTATTCATTAAAGAAACAGCGTTTTTACAATACAATACCACTTCATTTTTTGGCTGCCAATTCTTTTGCGCAATTTTACACAATCCAGGTGTTAAATTTAAGCGTTGTTTTTCAGCTGTGGTGACTCTAGAAACCGTCATTTTCACCGCCAGAAATATATACATTTTTCCCTGTACCTAATTTCATCACAATCAAAGTTAATTACATTTTATCTCTGTGTTGTGGCGTAAAAAACACGCATTGGTACACACACTACAAAGCTAAGTAGTTTGGTGTGGCCACAATTCTTTGTCGCAAATTACACTCCAGGGTAATTAAGCGTTTTGTTTCAGCTTGGTGACTCCAATAAACCGTCAGTTTTCACCGCCAAAATATATAAGATTATTCCTGTAGCCCT
Source organism: Phyllomedusa bahiana (assembly GCA_025379985.1). Classification (NCBI taxonomy): domain Eukaryota; kingdom Metazoa; phylum Chordata; class Amphibia; order Anura; family Hylidae; genus Phyllomedusa; species Phyllomedusa bahiana. The sequence continues at coordinate 7,432 of JAODAL010054346.1, forward strand.
AATTCCAACAAGCAAAGGTTAATTACAAAATTTTATCTCTTGTTTGTGTGCGTAAAAAAAACACTGCATTGTAACACGCTACAAAGCAAGTAAGGTTTGTGTGTCTCAAATCTTTGGGGCGCAATTTAACAACCAAGGGTCGAACTAAGTATTTTCTGCAGTTGCACTCGGTAAAAAAACTTTCATTTTCACTGCCACAGAAGAAAACTGTAGCATAATTCAATAACGCGAAGATAATAAGCCTTTAACATTCAGTACAATACACAAGTTTTTATAAACGGCGACATACAAGTCAAATTTTTCCTGTACACATATTGTGGAGCGCAATTAATACCCAAGGTTACCAAGCTTGTTACTGGGGTTCATTTGGAGTCAAATACAGGTGTATATGTTATGAGAAAACAATATTCTCATCATACAGTGTCCTTACATTTAGAACAAACATTGGCAGTGGCACAAACATTTCCTGTGAACAGGCCCAGGTCACAGCACAGCAAGGGGTCACTCGTGAGGCCAGAACAGCCGCTGTCAACTAGAAGCGGCCCGTGTGTTGTTCAGCAACCCAAGGGTTCTTGAGTGGTTGACTAGTTCATCCACTTCCCCCAATCGACATCTGACAACCCCCCGCCAAAGTCGGTGGAACGTCAGATCACACGACCAACACCCCAGACCTTTAGTGGCATGGCCCGGAGCGGTCAGCGGCCTCACCTGTCCTCAAACCCCGCCTCATTCCCATCCGTATCTCACCAGAGATCTACTATGTGGTTCAGGGCTCAAGGCCACTATAAAAAGCGAGGAATGAACAATTTGAGAGGGCAGTCAGCACTACTTGCAAGCGAAGAAATGGGCCAATACCCCTGCTTCTTGCAGTAGCGCAAAGTATAGAGTTGAGAGTGGCAAGGGAGGTCAAGTTGTGAGGGTCAGCCTCTCATACAAAGACCGGTGATGAAGACAGCATGACGGATGAAAACACAAATAGATGATGATGTAGCCGACGCGCAACTTGTAGCCGGGTGAGCAAGGTGCTTTCATCATCGTCAAAAGAAGAGGGCGTCACTTGCGCTCAGGCACGGCCGCAGCAGCAATGGGTTTGGTGGCCGTCGAGTCAGCAGATAGCAGTAGTGTGAGGGTCGGTAGCCAAGCGGCCACGGGTAAAAAACCCGCTTCGCAGGTCCAAGAAAGTAGCGGCACAGGGCTCAGCGAGGCAGCGCGGCAGTAGATCACTCATGCGTAGCGTTGGTGGTAAAAATCCGATACTACCGGTGTGCAAGTTCTTGCTAACTAAACACCTAGGAGTCCGAATATGGGTATACGTAAATCAGTATGCAGAAAGTGAAGATGCCGAGGGATCTTAACGTTGGACCACGGCCTGCGTCAACACATGCAGCTCACCATCTGGTGCCTGGAGAACGTGGCTCAGATTTGGTGGATCCCCTCCTGACCACCCCTGCAGCAACCAGCAGCACAGGGCCCAGGGCACGCATGCATTGGCGCATTCAAGGCTCCACCACCTTGCAGAAGGACTGTTTCTCTTGACATCAACTCCGTCCCCAGATGCTCCTGCCTTCTCGCGTACTCATGGCGCCAGCATCGTTCAGCGAGGCGATTGCAAAGAGACAACAGTATGGGCGCCAACCATCCTAAGGTGCAGAAGCGACCGACTCCTATCCAAGTTGTTGGTGCTGCAAGTCCCTCCCTTTCCCACATGGTGGGACTCTGCACCGTTCAAGGAACTAATGGCTTATGTGCCGACCGAGAATGGAGAGTTCCAAGCCGTAATTTACTTTTCCAAAAAGCAGTAACCAGCACTTCATAAATATGTGAGAACAGAAGGGTGCCTAGCTCCTTTAGCTTATCGGTTTTGTTGCCAAGGTGCACGGCAGCGCGGCGCTGAGCTTAACTACATCAGGGCAGAACATTCCTTTTGACGTCCCACGTGGTGAATGTGCTTCCGCACCAGCCACCACCAACAACTAGGAAAGGAGACGCCGCATTCTCCTCCACGTTGTCAAACTGCGGCTCCTGCGCCAATGTTCCGTCCGCCTCCTCCCCTCCACCACCACCAACCATCTCAGCCTCCACAATACTGCCCATCATACCACCATGTGTAGGGCACAGCGTGCACCATTCTACACCTGGCCTTTCCTCGCGAACAAAGTCACAAACAGGGAAACCTGCTCCGCGTCCCAATGCAGCAAGAAAATCGATGTGTGGCTTTCTTTCTCCGCACCAACAGCAAATTCGGAACACATGGTGACGGACAATTGGAAGGAACATGGGAGTGGTCCCGCGCTGCAACCGAAGGGATGGTCCATCTCCCTGCATGGCGCACGTGTTCAATCTGGTTGGAAAAGGTTCCTGAAGTCTTCCACCGATCTTCAAACATTCGAACTGGCCAGGAAACTGGTGCATGCACTTCATCCATTCCTATAAAGCCAGGAACACCCTCCTCGAGTTGCAAGCGGCAAACGGCCTCTCCCCAACACACCTCTAAATGCATTTTGTCCACCGATGAATTCCAGCCTGCACTTTAGACCGACTGTAAGAACGAGAAAGGCCATTAATTGATTTTTTGATGATTCCGGCGGACAGGAATATTCTCCCTGTGTCACTTTGATGTCAGCCAGGTGGCGCTCATGCGTATGCACCTTCCGTGTTGATGAGGCCTATTCAGAGGCCACATTTATTGTCAGTCGCCAGGACTACGGGATGAATAACGCATTCCCCTCTACATAGACCCTGGAACAGATGCGGAAAAATCTGTCTGGCAGGGGGACTGGAGACTTGGCGACTACATCTCGCGCGGCACATGATTCCGTTGGGGACTGAAATTTGAGGAGTCGGAGGAGGACATTGGAGCATAAGCATTGTCTGGTGAAATGATGGATTTTCTACCCATGTGACAAGAGGAGAGGAGCAGACAGCTGGAGGAGGTGGATGGAGATGAGGAATGACGAGGCAGATGACCCCCAAGCACCGTGCAGTATACAGTTGGAAATGGAGGCAGGAGCCCCTCGGAGTCACTTGTGCAGATGGCCCGCAGCATGCTTATTTGCCTGGCTATGACAGCCGAATAGTCAGCATCCGGCAGAGGGATGACTTCTGGCTCTCCACCCTATTGGACCCTCGCTACCGGTCCAAAATGGGAGCCTTTTTCCCAGCTATTGAGAGGGAGGACAAACTCAAATACTATAGGAAATCCTCCGTAATCAGTTGGCCGCTGCCTATGTGCGGCATCGTCCCTCCTCTGACAGGTCTGACCGGGGGGTTCCTCAGCGCTCACGTACTACTGCCGCGGCTGCTGGGGAAGGTGGGGGGGTTTGAGCAGTACCAGCTCCATCAGCTGTAACCTAAGTCTGGAGTGACTGATGAGCAGCTTCCGTCAACCGCCTTGTGAGGAGGTTAGTCGCCAGCAGCAGCAGCAGGACCTGGAGCAGTCCCTGAACCAACAGGTTGGGGGCCTACTTGGACAGCACTCTGCCACCCCAGTTAGAAGATCCGCTGGACTACTGGGCAGCCAAACTGGATGTGTGGCCGAGTTTGCAGTGGAGAAGCTGTCCTGCCCCGGCCAGTAGTGTGGCATCAGAGCGGGTGTTCAGTGCGGCGGGGGCCATCGTTACCCCAAGAGAACCCGCTTGTCCACGGGAAATGTGGAACGACTGACCTTTGTCAAGATGAATCAGGCGTGGATTGGCCAGGATTTCCACACACCAATGCCTTAGGCGTCAGACTACAATCACCATGACGCCTCAAACCCAAACTGTGAGAAAGAAGTCCTGGTCAAACTACTGCCACATGGCCACTATTCTGATTGCCGCCACCCCCGCCTGATTACCACACATCTGGCTGACAGTTTTCTCCACTCTGCCAACAACCATCTTTACCAGGACTGGTTTTTTGGGCCACCCACCTCCACACTGAGTGTCATTGTGCCACTGTCTGACCTCATGCTGCTGCGTGGCTACTGCCGTTACCTCACACACAGTGTCAGTGTCCTCACTCTGTGGCCTACTACTGTTTTATGCCACCTCGCAGAATGCCATTGTGCCACAGTCTGACTCATGCTGCTTTTGTGGCTGCGGCCGGTGACCTCCACACTGTCTCATTGTGCCACTGACTGACCTCATGCTGCTGCTGTGGCTGCTTGCCCGTGATCTACACACTGTGTCATTGTGCCACTGTCTGGACCTCATGCTGCTGGTGTGGCTGCTGCCCGCAAGTGACCTACACACTGTCCATTGTCTCCACACTGTGGGCCTACTCCTGTGTTTGAAACCTCCAGAATGTCAAATTGTGCCACTCGCCTGACCTCATGCTGCTGCTGGCCAGTGACCTACACACTGTGTCATTGTGCCACCTGTCTGACACCATGCTGGCTCCGTGGCCTGCTGCCACGGTGAACTTCACACTGTCATTGTCCCACTCTGTGGCCTACGTCCCTACTCCTTTTTTGCCACATCCAGAATGTCCATTGTGCCACGCCCTGACCTCATGCTGCTGTGTGTCGGCCTGTGGACCTACACACTGTGGTCATTGTTGCCACTGTCTGACTCATGCTGCTCCGGTGGCTGCTGCCGAGGGAACATCACACACTGTGTCCATTGGTCCCCACTCTGGTTGCCTACTCCTTTTTTTTTGGCCACCCTCCAGAAATGTGATTGTGCCACTGTCTTAAACCTCATATGGCTGCTGTGGCTTCTGCCGTGTACCTACTACACTGTGTCATTGTCCCCGTCCTGGTGGCCTACTCCTGTTTTTTTTGTGCCACCGTTCCAAATGTGGATTGTTCCAACTTCTGACCTCAGGCGCTGCTGTGGCTGCGGCCCGTTGACCTCCACACTGTCTCATTGTGCCACTGCTGACCTCATGCTGCTGCCTCGTGGCCTGCTGCCCGTTGACCTCCACACAGTGTCCAATGTTTGCCACTGTCCTGACCTCATGCTGCTTGCTGTTGCTGCGCCAGTGACCTCCACACTGTGTCATTGTCCCCCTCACTGGGTGGCCCTACTCCTTTTTTGCCCAGCTCCAGAATGTCATTGTGCCACTGTCCTGAACCTCATGCTGCCTGCTTGACTGCTGCCCGGTGAACTACACACTATGTCAATGTGCCACTGTCCTGACCTCATGCTGCTGCTGTGGCTGCTGCCGTGACCCTCCACAACTGTGTTCATTGTCCCACTCTGTGCCTACTTCCTGTTTTTGCCACCTCCAAATGTGATTGTGCCACTTGTCTGACCTCATGCTGCTGCTGTGGCTGCAGCCGTTACCTCACACTGTGTCCTTGTCCCCCACTCTGTGGCCTACTCCTGTTTATTGCCACCCTCCAGAAATGTCATTGTGCCACGCCTGACCATCATGCTGCTGCTGGCCGTGTCCTCCACAACTGTGTCAATGTACCACTCTGTGTGACCTAATACCTTTTTTTGCCACCTCCAGAATGTCATTGGGCCCACTCTCTTACCTCAATTCTGCTGTTCTCGCAGCCCGTCACCCCCGCCTCCACACTCAGTCACTAATGTTGCCACCATGATCTCTCCATCTTGTTGTTTCCAGCTTTCCTCTGCATGACTTTATCAGGCAACATTGCCCCTTCAGTATATTTGTCAGTTTTGTAGTTGGCCCCTTAAAGAGTCCCAGGAATTTTATAGTGAAGCGATTCTAAGAGCGGCGGCAGTCCTCTGCGTGATCATTCTAGAAACACAACATTGTATGAAGACCAAAACCAAGCTTCCCTCTGCATATTTAAGCATGGCACAACGTATCTACAGCACCCCTCAGCTCTGCTGTGCAGCCACTGAAATAGGCTGCTTTTGTTAAACGTGATTCGTGCCGAAGTAATTCGAACGAAGTTATTTTTTGGCCGAGAAATTCGGCGAAGTTAGAACGAATCGAATCTTCGGGAAATACGCCTACCATCTCTTATGTCCAACTAGTTTAAAGGGCCTGATGGGCAGTGTGAAAACTATACTGGCATGAACATGTAAAAAAAATCTAAAGTTAAACAAAAATGTTTAGTAGAAAGTTAGATATAAACAATAGATCATTTTCTGATGACTGACTCACATTAAGAAAAAAAGTAATTCCCACAATGACCTTTTTCTACATTTTGATTAAGTTTTAAAAAGTCAGCTGTACCAGCACTAATTTTACTTTATCTTTAAAGGGGTTTCTCACTACAAAGATTAGCTTTCAACATATAGGGACAGGTAATTGAAGACTTTTCCAAAGACTTTTGATTTCACCTTAGTCAAGAGTGAACACAGGTTTCTATGGTTACCCGACCATAATCTCCCTTATTGATTAGATAGTGCAGGGAGTGACATCACAATGGTCAGAGCTCACACTAGATGAGTCCTTATCTCTAACAAGATTAGATTTTGTTTACAGACAAAAAAACAAACAATTGTTTTCATTCCTTAGAACATTTGCAGTTTTGTTTACTTTCCTTACAGATATACATCTCTTGCACTGGCTCTTTGTAATGTCCCTTAGCTAAGTTACAGAAAGCGTAAAATATGCTTACTACTCTATAGGAAACCCACACAATTAAGTGCCTGATGAGACCAGAGTGAGTGAAAAGCGTGGTGACTGTGAAACTGTATGGTGAGAAAACCCCTTTAAAGGGTACTCTAGATTAAAAAATTTATTGTCACAAACTCTATTTGGAAAGTTAATGGAGGGTGTGAGTGTCCTGGATTACACAGACATCCCAATGATCCAAATGGGCACTGTGTAATGTTTAATTTTCCCTGTGGTTGCGTTGCAGGAAAACTGAACAGTTTACTGCCATTTTTTTTTTACAAATTACATCTGATCTGTGTGGGGTCAAATTATGATTTTCTTAAGTAGGGCTTGAAGAAATAGGAGAAGCCCTTAAAGCTTAGTGTATTGATACAACCATATAAGTCCAATAAATATCTTATATTTTGCAAAATAATGCTGCTTATACAAAATAATTTACTAAAGCCTGTGGTCTACTTACCTGCTATTATTCTATCATTGTAAGCCCATAATATCTTAGGAAGAGGGTTTCCTGTTGCTCTGCATGATAACCTTAACTTTTCTCCCTCATTTAATGACACATTTGAGGGCAGCTCAGTAAAAGATGGAGCATAGTGGACGACTAGGCTTACTGTGTGTGAATCTTTTCCAGCAACATTAATAGCAGTACATGTGTAATTACCCGCATCTTTGTACTAGATGAAAGAGAAATAAAGACACACAATAAAATTAATACACCTATAAGCTCAGAATTATTCTGTTTAATATCTTAAGTTAAAAATGTTAGTAGAGCATCAGATTATATAATTCAAAACAATAAAAATGTCAAAAAACTACTAAACAGAAACTTAAAGGGGTTATCCAGCGAAGTTTAAAGATTTTATAGAACACTTTAAAACAGTCATTTATATTGGCACAGAAAAGATATTCCACTACCCTTCATGTGTTTCTTTTCTTTTGGCCTCCTTATTCATCTATCAAAAAAAATCCACTTTGCAGTGAAAATTCCTGCTTGTGGAGTGTCATTAAAGTTTCTACAGCATCTCTTTCCTACAAGTCCTGACTGCACTCAATCTAAGACTTCACATCCATTATTTATCAATGCTAAACATTGTGCTGACATTAGTGTGAACACTCCCCCACTTTGTATTTTGTCACTGAAATGAATAAAGCTAGGAACTCCTGAGTCACTGTGTAAACTGTACAGAGGCTGCAAATAATCATTTTCATGACAGCAAAACACAACCCTCCAGGCTCTGCACTGCTGTCCTCTGCTCCCATTACAAATTTCTGCCGAGCATGACTCTAAGAATGAACAAACATTCCCCTCTTTCCTCTCTCTCTATTGTAATTACTTCTGTTTCATGCTTCAAACTTCAGGCTGGTAAGTAGTGAATGAAGCCAGAATCTTGGCTCAAGGACACACTCCCACTACAGGTGAGTGGTTTCGAGCTGAGCCCTGAACTTCAAAGGCATCATCCCATAGAGTGATGACAAAAGCGTGCAATAGGCTATGTGGTTCAATGAAACGACACATGTTTGTAGGGGAGGTGGTGAATAAGAGAGGACAATGGCTCTGAATTTGAATTACCAAAGTTTAATAAAAAACAGTTTGTGAAGCCCTATAAAAATAAAAAAAATAATCCCTGAGAACCCCTTCAACTCCTTAAGACAGCGTCTGCCTCGCCGGACTTTGACGTCGGCTGGTGCGGGTCGTGACGCTGTTCTACTGCAGCGACGTTTGTAACCACAACATCCCCCGATCCATAGCATCCCCTGCGAGCACCCCCGGGTTGCGGAAGAAATCCTCCGCAACTGATGCTTAAAACCCTTTGATTGCGGCGGTGCGTTAACCGGCAGTCGCGAATCAAAGGGTTCCCGCTCTGGTCGGGGTGTCGGCAACGCCCGTGACCGCGACAGAGCCCGTGGAAACAACTGCACAGTCAGCTCTGTGGCCTAGAGTGGCCCCCGGAGCTTCTGTGTACTAAGCCAGCTGGATAGACCGCACTTTGTGCGTCCCTATCACTGCCTGTGTCAAACTGACACAGATTAGAATGTATTTTGCATATAATGAATATGCTAATACATTACTAAGTGAAAAAAAAAAAAAATGTAAAAAAATGTTAAACAGTTCTTCCTTCATGGATTAAAAAAAAAAAAGGTAAAAAAAAATCATAAAAACTGTAAAAAAAATGTAATAAAATAAATAATAAAGATCCAAAATGAAATATTTAATAAAAAATAAATTGTGCATTAAATTACACGCACATCAAAAATACCTACTTAATATTGGTAACCACACGACCTAATAACCTGTAGAATTAATCTCACAAATTAATACGTGTGAAATGAGAAATAGTGTAAAAAAAATATATATATATTTTTTTTAAATAAAAAAAAATACTGTGCAATTACTTTTATATGTGATACTGAACTATTCCACCATAAAGTACAACTTGTCTCGAATAAAAACGAGGCCTCAAACAACTAGAGGTCAACTGATAAAAATAAAAAAGTTACAAAAACTGTTGAAAACGCAAGGAGGTCAAAAAGCTAAAAAAATTGTTCTGGTCATTAACTACTTTATCAGACTTTCGGCTTAAGGTTAAAGAAATCTTCATTCTGAAATAAACTAATGACAAAATTACAGCGAAAACTACCAATTCTATAATGCCTAATGCGAGTGGCTAAAACTGCCCCTCTTTAAAATATAGTAATCCTCTGAATCTTGTATGGAATCTTGTGACTTGTGAATGAACAAATGAATTTTAGTGATATAGAAAACAATCAAAAGTATATTTCAAAAAAGTATCCTCTCCTCCGAACCTTATAAATTTAAAAAGCGTTCACTTATTGCCATCATTTTAAAATTCCTAGCAGATAAGCAACAGCTAACGCGGTTTCGGACTGTGCACCTTACTCATAGCAGTATACAAGATGTATAACTCATTTATATGCAAATGTCATGTCCATCACATGATCTTAACGTCCCTCCAATACGTTACTTCTAGAGAAATTTCTTAAAAATTACAAAAAATATAACACAATTAAAAACAAATAAGCTACAACAAGCTTTGCTCATTAATAATAATATAAAAGATCGTATTTGTAGTTTAAAGTGGAACCTGTCAGATCATAGGTTGTGAGCCCCCGTTCTGAAGGACAGGCACAAGCAGTGTCAAGACCTGCTTATCCCACACTGTGCCCCTTATTCTGTAAGATGTCAGAGCAGATGTTTAGAGCATTTACCCTCAAAGTCTTATTCATGATTAGCGTGATACGCTCCTCCCACAAAGGCAAGCTCCTCCCAACTGACAGTTATACACTATGTTTCTACCTATTCAAAGTACTAGGTATTTTTTCGTTGGAGGTGGCGGGGCTAGCCTTAGGTGGGCAGGGTTGAAAAAACTGACACTCAGAAGGACTCTTTGAATGTACTCCTTTCTGGCTGAAAAACAGCAATATTAGTAATCATTAAATACAAACCCCAAAAAACAAAACTGCAGCATCCCTCAGAATAAGGGACACAGGCGCTGGTAACAGCAGGTATGACACTAGCTTGTTCTTACTCAGCCAGGGGGCAAAAACTAATGTGACAAGGTTCTCTTAAGCCAAACGGGTATTCTGGATTTAATTTAATAAATCCAGCTGGCTTCACGTCTCAACAGACGCTGTTTAAGTTGCCACCTCTCAGAATGGGTTAACCACAAACGCCCCGTTCAATTGCCAAAAGAAGGAGAAGCTGGAAATATCTCCGATTATGTACTGACGAAAATGTCTCGATTGATGCCCCCTGAAATATTAAACATAGTTTTGATGTTTCTTAGTATCAAAATAGTGTTCATATATCTTCCTTTGATGGTCCTTGGTTGTACAGCCTTACGATAAATGAGATTACAACTGTTACATTTAATAACATAAACTACTTGGTTCCGTGTTGCAATATAATGAACTACTATCTTAATAAACTCAATGTCATATATTTGTAATTCTTAGATACACTCCAAATATCAACACATATTGCAGAGCGTGTTCCTCTACATTAAAATTGCCTTTCATAGAAAGCCAATAAAACACAGTTGAATTCTCAACATATAAACTAGGTGATAAACTCACAGCAAGAGGTCTACCTCTCTAGAGACAAATTTAACGCCCTTCTTTAAGAATTTCTGCAGCAAAATCATCGTGAAACAAAATGGCCAAATTTTTTTGAAGTTAAACGAGTTGATCTGTTTATATTGATTACTATATGTGGTGATGAAAGTAAGTGCATTTGATGGATATCTCTTTATCCTTTATCTACTTTTATTCTGAATGCAATTCCTCCCTAATTTCTAATTGTTGGCTGCAATTTACATTCCTCCTATCAATATTCCACGGAGGATAATGTCAAGCTCACAAACGTTTTTTCAATACTCCTAACATAGTTTTTCAAAGGATTCATTATCTGAACACAGTTCTCCTAGCTCGGTATGAATTTCCCCCACAGGGATCGCACCATGGTATGAACAGGGTTTTATTACCCCTGGCATGAGGATTGTGTTACCTACATTTTTTTCTAAAAAGAGAAGTACAAATTTTTATCTCAATATAGAGAAAATACCCGGGAAATTAATGAATTTTTTATACTTGTGGGGACTGGGGGGTTGGGGCCCACGGGGGAATTTTTGGGGGGCCCCCCTACTGACATGAAAAAAACCCGGCCTCTCGACAAAAACGTCCCCTTTTCCCACTATACGTGTAAAAAAACGAACTTTTTTTAATACAATGCAAGGGGAAACACATCTGAGTCTACATATCATAACACAGGGCTAAGTAGCCCCATAAACCCCCCCCCCCACATACAATATCCCCCTCCCCCCATCAATATCCCCCTCCCCCCACATACAATACCCCCCCTCCCCCACATCAATACCCCCATTTTTTCCCTTTGGGTCCCCACCTCACCACCTCCTAAAAAAAAAACACCACAAAAAGGAAAAGGTAACCCCTATCACAGGGTCAATCAGGGGAACATGTAGCTGGCATTATACCCGGCCCGTTAAACCTACAACACTCCCCATTAAGGCCAACACCAGCTCAGGTAAACCTAAACACTGCATATAGAGACCACTAGAGGTCAGACCCACTCGGGTATAACCTACAACACCACCAATAGAGCCACATAGAGGCAAAAACCAGCTCGGGTACAAACCTACAACACCCCCATATAGAGCCCACAAGGTTCAAACACCAGCTCGGGGTAAAACCACAACACTGCCATATAAAAACACATAGAGGTCAGACACAGTCGGAAATAACCTAAAACAATCCTATAAGACCATAAAAGGGGTCAGACACCGTCAGTAAACCTACAACCCACCATATAGAGCCCCACTAGGGTAAACCCAGCTCAGGTCCCCACACATTAAAAGTAATACAGCATGATCCAATAAAAAAGAAAAAAAAACCCCTAAATCGGGTACTCACCGGGAGACGTCTTATCTATATCTTCTCTTTTTTATAGTCGTTCTTATCCCTTTTTCCCGCATCCGTTCCACCCGCCATGAACTTTCCCGGCCACAGTAAATCCCTACAAAATTTAAACACAAATACTTAGAATCCAAATTTTTCCCCAGCACCCTTTATCTATTCCCCTCTGTAAAAATTTCCCAGGGGGGGAGAGGGGGTACAAGCCAAAACTTAAGGCCTTGTACCTGGGGGGTTGGAGGGTGGGGAAAAAGGGCTAACCCTTGGGGAAATGCTCAACTTTGGGCGTTTTCCCCCCCCAATTATATTTCCAGGTAGGTAGACAAGACCCTAGGGGGTAGCAAATACAAGCCCCATCTGTGGGAGGTTTTCCCCCAGTTAGGTAAGCTGTAGGGAGTTAAGTCCCCCTTTTTTAGGGGGAAACAGTTAGGGACCCCCTTTTGGTATTACAGGGCTTAGGGTTCCCAGAAGTAGTATACAGGCATTAAGGCCCCCTTTAGGAGTTTTCAGGAGTTAGGGAATTCCTTTTCTAGTGTGCAGGGAAATCAGCCCCCCCCCCCCCCCTTTTGCTAATGGTAGGGAGTCAGGGCCCCCCTTTAGTATTTTGGTAGCCAGGGGCCCCCTTTGTAGTAAAGGGCCCCCCCTTAGGGATCAAGGATCCCTTTAGTGGTCAGGGCCCCCCCCGTAGTCAGGGCCCCCTTATATCAGGGCCCCTTTATATCCAGGGCCCCCCTTGTAGTCAGGGGCCCCCTTTTAGCCAGGGGCCCCCCCCTTTGGTAGCCAGGGGCACCCCTTTGTAGTCAGGGCCCCCTTTAGCCAGGGCCCCCCTTTAGGTTCCAGGGCCCCCCCCTTTTATAGGGCCCCTTTTAGGTAGCCAGGGGCCCCCCCTTTTTTGTCAGGGGGCCCCCTTTTTTTTCAGGCCCCCCGAGGGACCGGGGCCCCCCCTTGTAGCCGGGGCCCCCTTTGAAACCACCCCCCTTGTAGCCGGCCCTCCCCCTTGTAGCCCGGGCCCCCCCTTAGGTAGCCAGGGGCCCCCTGTCGGTAGTCAGGGCCCCCTTAGGTCCAGGGCCCCTTTTGTACTCGGCCCCTTTTGTAGTCAGGGCCCCCCTTTGTAGAAGGGCCCCCCCCCTTGTAGCCCGGGCCCCCCTTTAAGTCGGGGGCCCCCCCGTAGCCGGGCCCCCCATTAGGTAGGCAGGGGCCCCCTTTAGGGAGGCAGGGCCCCCCCCTTTTGGGAGCCCGGGGGCCCCCTTTTAGGTAGCCAGGGGCCCCCCCTTTAGTCAGGGGGCCCCTTGGTACCCGTGCCCCTTTTTTAGTCAGGCCCCCCTTGTGCCAGGGGCCCCCTTTTTTAGCCAGGGCCCCCCCTTGTGTCAGGGCCCCCCCTTGTTTAGCCACCCCCCCCCTTGTAGCCAGGGGGGACCCCTTTGTCCAGGGACCCCCCTTTGTAGCCAGGGACCCCTTGTAGTCCCCCCTTTTGCAACCAGGGCCCTTTTTGCAGTAGGCCCCTTTTTTCAGCCAGGGCCCCCTTTTTCAGCAGGGGGCCCTTTGTAGCCCGGGGCCCCCCCTTTTAGCCGGGCCCCCCCCCTTTTAGCCAGGACCCCCCCTTGTAGCCAGGGGCCCCCTGTAGCGAGCCCCCCCCTTTACCAGGGCCCCCCTTGAGCCCGGGGGCCCCCCCAGTCAGACCCCCCCTTGTAGCCAGGATCCCCCCTTGGACCCCGGACCCCTGTACCGAAAAACCCCCCCCGTACCAGGGGGGCCCCCTGTATCAGGGCCCCCCCTTGTACCGGACCCCTGTAGTCAGGGATCCCCTTGTGCCAGGGCCCCCTTGTACCGGGGCCCCCCCGTTGCCGGACCCCCTTAGTCAGGGGGCTCCCCCTTGTAGCCTGGGACCCCCTTTTGTCAGAGCCCCCCCTTTTACCGGGCCCCCCTGTAGTTAAAAAAAAAACAAAAAAAAAAAAACAAACAACCATACCTGGCTCCGGGCCCCCCTCCGGCAGGGCCCCCGCTCCCTGCGTAGGGCCGGCGCCGGGGTGAAGGCCTAGCATCTTCCCTGCCAGGGAGATCAGCGGGGCGCAGCGTAGTGGGCTGTGTCCGCGACCCGCGCAGCCCCGGGGTCGGGGACATTAGTCCCCAAATCCGGGGCCCTCTCTGAGCCTCGGGTCGGGTCCCGGGGGCTCAGTGACCGGGAAGCGCGGCCGGCCCCCGGGGAGCGCGGCGTGCCTCCGGGGCCCACAGCCTCGGGGGGGCCAACCCGGGGGATTCCCCGGTCCCCCGGGGGCCCCTCCGAGCTGCTTATTAGCATCATACTAATTTTTTAAAATTTTGTTATTTCAAATTTTTTAAAGGGACAAAATTTTTGATACTTCCACCATTCCAGATCAGAATTTAATCAATGAATCACCCAAAAAACGGGAAATTTTCAAAAATAGGATTGTTGGGGGAAAAAATATATTCCCCCTCCCACCATGCCATGTATAAAATTTGCAAGTGAGGGGGAAAATTTAGCACCCATAGGGGCACCTTGGATTGTAAAAGAAGTGGGATTAAAAAAAAAAATAATTGTGCTTTTAGTAAGTATTTTTCCACAATTAAAATTTTACCTATTAGTTTCATAAAGGGCTAGCTTATATAGTGGTGTGCAAAAACGTCATAAAATAATGTATGCGTTAAAAAGCAAAAAATTATATTCAGTCCCCAAAATTTTTCCTCCATACATGTTATTAAAAAAATTCCTTTGGAGAACTGAACGTTTGAAGGAAACTCTCTCGGGGTATTTTTTTGGGAAATTCAAAAAAAAACATTGGGTAGTTGAGTTAGAGGGTTTTTGAGACAAAGATTTTAAAAAAACTCTTTGAAGGTAAGAAAAAGTTACTAAAGTCAAAAAATCAAAAAACCCCTTTCAAAACAAATAATTTAGTTTTTTCTACTCCTATAGTCCACAATATCACAAACAGTAAAAAATCTTTAAAAAAAATCTCCCATTACTTCAAACAACAAAAAAGAAGAATTTAAAGCGATAACATAAAATTTGTATCAAAAAAACCCCCGTTTGGGGAAATCTTCACCCCCCCGTTTTTTTTCTTTCAAATAGGAAACAAAGAGAAAATTTGGCTACAGTAGGAGTTCATTGGATGGGGACACGTAGGGCATAACATGCAACTACATGCAACCAACAAAATAATTTTTCAGCCAAGCGACAGATGAAAATTTTAAAATAAGTTTTTAAAATTCAATTGAAATACAGAAATACTGTCTATTTAATCACCTTTTGCTCCTGTCCCAATGTAGGTCATAGCCCAATAGTCTGAAAAAACGGAACGAAGACATCTCTCTGACAAAAAACAGAACAAGTTACCAATGAAATTATGGCATCTAGACACTTTGCGAGCCCTTTGGTGTTTTGGAAACCTTTTTGTGCAATGGGATGAGATTGTCAGTAAAACCCATAAAAAAAGAGACAGAGGCACAAATTATTAAAAGCGGGAAGCTGGTGGGTTTTCAGGTTTGGGAAAAAAGTTCCCCTCAGGCTTGAATAAAAGCAGGATAAATGTTCCCTACTGACAAAAATAGAAATTTGTTCTTTGTCTTTTGTCCCCTTTTATTTATTTTTATGTTAACAAAAAAGAAAATTTTCTTTGTTTTTTTGCATATTTTCTGAATAAGGTTTTAATCACGTGATTTTAGAGGGAAAAAGGGGAAACACGTGTAGTTTCCGTTACCCAAGACTAAAGAGTGGGCTCTCAAAAACTTTGGTGCGTTGCTAGTTATCAGTTCCAACCATTTGAAATTTTTTAAAGGATTTTTTTAAAAAACTGGAATTTTTTTTTCTGCTTTCAAAAATTTTGGGTTTATCTTAATTGCGGATTTTTTTTTTTCTAAGTTTACTGGCTTAAGGAATGCAAGCTTCACGACCTCTAATCCTGCAACATGATCGATCCCAAGGGGAGCGAAAAAACACGAATGAGCATTATATAGAGGTGTGCTAAACTGTCAAGCTAATGATCGGTATAGAAGAGATGAGACAACATCACACGTAACCCAGGAAAAATTCGCGCACCAAGAAAAATTGTTGAAAGTTTTCAATATTTGGGTGCTGTCTTTAATGTAGCTGGGTATGCATATGACTAAAGGTTGTAAAAGTCCCCCCCCAAGCACAAAAATTTTTTCAATGCCCATACCTGCAATTATGGGTCTCAAAGGGGGATTAACAGTGGATTTATGAATCTTTGGCAGACCATGAAAAATGGGTCAGAGGTTTTTCCCATAATAATTTTAATCTTTTTCTCAAAGTATACCTTGATTTATCCCTTCTTTCAAGATATCAGATAAGATCTCTCTAAAATTATTTGTGGGATCCTTTCCAAGTTTCAAGTACACTTCCTGATTGTTTAATATATCCATAGCTGCACCCGTTTTTTGGTTATCCCGTACACCACTTTTCCCTTTTTCAGCCATTTTAATGACTTTTCATTTGTCTATTTAAAATTCTAAAGTTTTTTTCTGATTGGCTGTAAGATTGCAAAATTGAGTATTATGTTTACATCTCTCTTGGAGATCCCGTAAATCTTTCTCCGTGATATATTGGAAATTATCAAAAGCTTCTACTCTAGCTCTTATTGGGTAGAAGCTCGGATTTGGAATTTTAAGGAAACCTTATGATGGAACTATATCTAAACATTCAAGTTGTCTTTCCAATGTTTTTTAAAAACAAAAAAACACTTTTTCTCTCGAAATGAAAGATCTATAAATTCATTATAAGGAAGCTGGCTATTGTCCATTATAAAAGGTTTTTCCCAATCAAAAAAAGGGGTTTGCGGGCATAAGGACTAACAAATTTATTTTTTTTCACCCTGTTTTTAAAAAAATCAAATTTCTTTTTGGAAAAAATTTAAGCCCAAAATTAGGATATCAAATGTTTAAATGTCAGTTCCCAGAAGAATATTTAAAACGTTAGGGTATTTTTTTAAGTTATCCGGGCGTTTTTTCACAATTCCCCCTCCCGCTTTCCTTTGCCTTTTTTGGCCCCCCGATAGTTTTTTGGTCGATTTGGGAAATTTTTTCCTAAATTGTAGTACCTCCGGAGTTCATTATCCGGCCTTCAGAATGGTCGAATTTTTTTAATCAATGGCAGAAATCCCTACAGTTCTTTCTAGTGGTCAAAGTCACCTGTCGCTGGTTTTTTTGTATCTGTTCTCCCCCTTTTTCAGGGTAACCTACGACGGTTAACACTGTTTCCCTTTAGAAAAAAAGTTCCAAATACATTATTAGTTTGATGCCATGAGATCTCTT
>JAODAL010054347.1:0-24687 GCA_025379985.1 Phyllomedusa bahiana
AATTTCTGTATCGTAATAGAGTTCAAGGGGGTCTTTGAAAAAAATGGCCGCCCCAAAATGAAAAAAACTTGGGAAAAAGGTACGGTTTTTAAATTAAAAAGGGGGTTTTTGGGATCAAATGAAAAAACATTCCCAAATGGGTTTGAAAAGTTTTTGTTTCCCTTTTGTAAGTACAAGGTGGGGTCTTTGAACAAAAAGGGGGTGCGCCAAAGTGAAAAACACCCCCAATTTAAAATTTTTTGTACGGATAATTTTAAAAAGGGGGCTTTTTTCACCTTTGATTACCCCCTGCAAAAATTTCTAGCAAAAATTTTTGTATTCTTTAAATTCTGTCCCTTTTTTATTTTTGGGAAATTGTTTCCCCGGGGTTCGTTCCCGCCCGTGGGACGTGCACTGTCTAAAAGTTCTTTTTAAATTCCCAGTGTGTTTTTTTCTTTTTTTTCTATTTCTTTTTTGAACGGGGGGGAAAAATTTTCACGGGGAAATTTTTTTTCAATTTTTTATCTTCCGGTTTGTTTGAATAAATTTTTATACTATTTCCCTTTTTTTTCATTCTCCGAGGAGGATGTGGGGGGTTTTTGCAGGGAATCTAGGGGGATTTCCCCTTTTTGGATTTTCTCCCATCCATTATCAAAATTTTTAAAAGAAAATGGGAAAATGAACAAAAAAAAACAAATTTTAATTCAGGCTTCATTTGCTCCCGATTGGAGAATATTTTTAAGGCAAACAGGATCCCAAGAGGTATTTAGAAACACATTTGGCCCCCAACCTTTTCTCGGATAAAAAGGTTATTTTTTCCAACGGGTTACTTAAAATATCCAACAGATAAGGAGTGATGTTATTTCTTTTAAAATGAAAATTTTTACAAGTGAAAATGTTTTAAAAAAGTGACTTTGGGAATTTAAAGAACCTTTTGGGAAAACTACTATTTTTTTGGAAATTTTCCCCTTTCCAATGAGGATTTTTTGGTTTTTTTTACAAAGGGACCCATTTTTCTCAATTCTTTTTTGGGCCAAAATTTAAAACTGAGTTTTGGAAAAATTTCCAAAAAAAACCCAAAAAAAAGGCATCGTGATTTTGGAGGTTAAGGATAATAGGGTTACAATTTTTGGAAAAAACCTTTTTGACCCCAAAAGGGGAAATTTAAACCAAGAAATTCTATCTCCCAAAAAAAAAAAAGATATCTCATCTGATCCAGAAGCAAAAGGATTTCACCGGGCCCCTTTTTTTTGGGTTTTGGGGGAAACCCCCTTTCCCCAAAAAGTACTAGGAGGGGGGGCCGCAAAAAAATAAACGTCGGTACAAGAGTTCGGGGGGACCAGGGGAAAAAAAAGGGGAAAATTTTCCCTTCCAGAACAGGTTAAAAAAAACAAGCCCTTTAAAAAGGTTGGGTATTTTTTTCCCTTTATGAAAGGGTCGGATTTAAAAATTTAATGTTTTTAAAAAAAGGGACTTTCGGGGGGAACAGCTATTGTGGTTTAAATTTTTGGTTGTTTTTTGGGGGGCCAAAAAAAATTTTTGGGAAGAATTTTTTTTTATTTAAAATCTTGGACCTTTTCGGGGGTTTTTAAAATGGGGGAGGATAAATTCCTTTTGTTTGTTTTTCCCTTTTTAAAAAAAAAGGTTTTGGTCCCCTTTTTTTTTAAAATCCTTTTTATTTTTCCTTTGAATTTTTCCCATTAAATTGGTTTCAAAAAATAGGGGAAAATAATTTTCAGGTTTTAACTTTCAAAAACCCGATTTAAATTTTGGAGGAGGTTTTTGTTAGGTTTATTTTTTTTAAAAAACAAATTACTATCAAACCTGTGAAAAAAGGGGGGGGCCCTTTTGGTGTGAGGGTTTTTCTGTAAATTTATTTTTTTTAAAAATTATAGACTTTTTTAAATGAAAATTCGTGTATGAGTTATTCCCCTTTGATCCTTTTCCCAAAAATCTGAAATCAAAAATTAAGTATATAGTGCATAATGCCCCTTTGAAAAAATTAGGTTCTTAGAAAAAAGTTGGGTTTTCGGGGGATCGAAAAAGGTTTTCCCAAAATTACCCCCGGTTTTTTATTGTTTTCCCAAAAAGGGATACTTAAACCCTTGAAAAAAACCCCCCGGGGGCCCCCGCCCTTTTGTACCCCCCCCCCCCCCCCCCCCCCGGGGACAAGGCTCAATTTTTGGGCCCCAAGCTATTTTTTTGGAAAAAATTTTAAGAAATTTTTGTTTTTCCCAGACGCCCCATACTTTCAGAGATTCTCCCAATTTTTTGTTTTATCAGCACATTTTTGAGGTTATTATAGTGTATTCTTGTACCCTTTGTTTGTAAATTAATTTTTATACATCCATTGCCATATTGAGGGTATATCGGTTGTTTAAAAAGTTTTTGTTGCATTTGTTTATCCTAAAGATAACATTGAATTTTTGTTCAATTTTTTTGAATTTATTTAGGGAAAAAATTTTTTCTTTTTAGGTAATTTTATATTCGGGAGAAAGGGGACCCCCCTTTGGGGTCAAAGTTGCCCCCAAATTATGCCAAAAAATTTTTACCCCTTACCTTGAGGAAAAAATTTCATCAAATTGAGTCCCCCCTTTTTCAACGGTGTTGGATGGGGGGGCTTTACATAGATGTTCCTTTATTTTTTGGGGGGGGGGTTTACTGTGGATAGTTAACTGAATTTTTTAAATTTTTTTAAATCCCACAGATGATGACTTTTAAAGTTTCTATGTCTCTTCTTTGGATTATTAAAATTTTTTTTGGATATTTTGGGTTTTTTAAAAAAAGGAAAAATAAACTACCCAACGGATCTCATTGTAAAATTTTATGACAAAAAAAATTTACTCTTCTTTTTAATTAGTTTCCCTTTCCTAGACCCGGGTTTAAAATCTTTCCCTTTATACCCAAATTTCTTAGAGAAAAAAGGATCGTTTCTGTTTTCCCCCCCTTTCTTGGACAACAAAATTTAAAGGAGATGTTTTTTAAAAATTTTAAAGGGAAACGGGGGTTTCCCCCGGAAATTAAAAACCCTCACCCCAAAAAAGAGGGTACGAAATATGGATGGGAAAAACACATTTTACTAGGGAGTGTAAAAAAATTTCCCGGGAAAAAAACAAAGGATAACTTGTTTAAACGGGTTTTAAATTTCCCCATTTTCTAAAAAAATTGGAAATTTTGTCAGCGGGGAAATTTGACATATTTTTAAAAAACAAATTTTTCCTTTCCAAATTAAAAGTTTTGCTGTTCCCCCGGAATGGCTTTTTGAGTTTGAAAAATTTTTGCGATATTTTTAGTCCCTATAAAACCAAAAAAAATTTTCCTAGATTCTTTTAATTCTAGTTTGGGTTTTTTTCCCCCTTGTTCTTTCCCAATTTTGTTCCCGACCCCTAAATTAAAAAAAATTACCTTTATACTTCCCAAAAAGGGGAAAAGTTTTAAAAATTTTAATCACTTCCTAAAAAATGTAAGGAGTATTTATGTTATTTATATTTTGGGTGTCCCTGCAAATTATTATAGTAGGTGAAACTACTCAAGAATGTCGGGGTTCGGATAAAAAAAAATTTTAAATTTCCATACCCGTTTGGGGAAAAAAGGGGATTTTCCCTGCCCCGGACATTTTCAGGAATTAAAACACAAAACTGGGTTTTAAAAAATTTTGGGATTTTTGCCCTTTATTCCTACAAAAAAGACAGGCAATAAAAATTATGTTGTTAAAAACGTGGGGAAACTGGAATGGATACATAAATTAGATACGCTAACCCCGGGGGGGGACTAAATATTGATTTTAAAGTTTTTCCCCCACAATGTAAAATTTGGGGTTTGGGCTGTTTTTCCGCCCCAAACCCATTTTGGGTATAAATGCACATTTTGGTGCTGGGACTTGAAACAATTTTGATGTACAATTTAAAAAAAATCTTTTTAGTAATATTCATTTTTTTTTTTTAAATTTATTTTTTTTTCTTCTTTTTTATAGATATTATGAGTGCTCCGACCCCTGGGATCAGAGGTTTTTCCCCCTGTGTCTGCGGGTAACAGCACTTCTCTATATAGTTACAGGGTTAGGTGTTTATATGTTATGTAAAAATTTTAGCCCCTTGCTTTAGGTACTTGCGCGCCCCTTGTCAGGAATGGGGGCCCGTCGCTCGGGGCTTTTCCGGGTTTTTCTGGGTTGCCCTTTGGGGAGTTCCCATGGCCCTTGAGTCATGTAGTTTTTTCTATGTGACTTTTGGGGTCCCGTGGGGGGCCCCTTCATTTCTGTGGGGGTTTATTTTTAAAATTATTTTTGGGTTATTCCCCTATACTTTCCCCTTTGTGTATTACTATTGAAAACTCCGTTCTATTGCCCCCAACTTGTTGAAAAAGTTTGGGGGGACTGAGTGCCCCTTTGCAAGCTTTTGCATCATTTATGGCAAATTATAGGGTCTTTAGTGACTAGTTTAGGCGCTTTTGGTTTGTGCAGTTTTTTTGCTCCCAAGCCAGGGGAAACCTAAGATGCCTGGAAGGGAGGCCCACAGATGCCGGAGGGAAACTTATGTTGCGCAATGCACGGTATGATCACAGAGACCCCGGGTAGAAAGGTTATGGAGATTTTTTTCATACCCAGGGGAGGAGGAACTACCCCAAAAACAAAAACGAAATTAAAAATGTGATTTTTTGCACCGGAAAACCTTAATAAGATCACTTAATTTGTGTAAAAAAGTTTAAAGCCCCATATAGTTTATATTTGTACAATGTTTTTTACTGTGAGTGTTCCCTGTGTGATTAAAATAATGTTTTCTTGGCACTTTTTACTGTAAAAACACATTGCTGATACAATTTTTTTGAATTTAATTATGAAATTGATCACTTTAAATTGTGTGTATCGGGCCCACTTCCTTTATTTACACGGGCTGCCCTTTTTTTTTGTTTAAAAAAAGGTTTGGTTTAGAGCTGAAAAGGGTTTGCGGGAAATAAAGAAACCATTTTTTTCTTCTTAAGTGCTGTCCCCCTTTTTATTTTTGGCATTTTTTTCAGGTTTGTTCACCCTGTGGGTTGTGCACTAGTCTAGTTCTTAAAACCCCAAAGTGCTGTTTCTACTTTTTTTTCCCTGTACAGAACTTTTTTTGTCATGCAGGGGGTTTTCATTGATGAAAAACCCCACCTTTTTTTTACCCTTTACAAAAATTTAATTGGGGTTTTTTTTCACTTTGGTGCGGGAATTTTTGTTAAAGGGGAACCCCTTGTATTTTATTATGTTTAAGAAATTTTAGTTTTGTATTTAACAATAGGTTACAGAATTTTAGTCACTGAAAGGTGTTTTTTCATTGGTAAAAAACCCCCATTTTTTTATTATCCGTACACAATTTATTTTGGTTTTTTTTATTTTGGGGGGGTTTTTTTTGTTCAAAGCCCCACCTTTTTTACTTATATTACGATAAAAGAAATTTGTAGAAATTTGGAGGTGTATTTCTTTGGTGAAAAAAACCCCCTTTTTCTTATCCGAATAACATTTAAAATTGCTGTATTGCACTTTGTTTCCCCCCAGTTTTTTTTAAAAATGGGCCAAACCTTGTACTTAAATTTGGATACAAAAATTTTTTCGTAGTAAACTGCAGGGTATTTCTTTGGGTGAAAAACCCCCCCTTTTATTACCCCTTTACCCCAATTTTTTAATTTAGGTTTTTTCACTTTGGCGCGGGCCCCATTTTTTTTTCAAGACCCCCCTTTGTACTTTTTTAAACATAAAAAATTTTGCTATAATTGCGGTGTATTTCATTGGTGAAAAAACCCCCGTTTCTTACCCTTAAAAAATTTTTAAAATTTGCTGTATTGTACGTGGTGGGCCCCTTTATTTTTTTTCAAATACCCAACCGTTGTACGACAATTCTGATAGAAAATTTTTTTCCCAGAAAATTTTTTCTCGTTTGTAAATTGCTGAAAAAAAATAAATTTTCTCACCCGTGAAAAATTCTGAATAGTTTTTTTTGCGCTCGTTGAGTCTCTTTTTGGCGCAAATAGCGCATTTTGTTTGATATTTTGTTAAAACACTATAAATTTTCCTAGTCCTACTGGGCAGTTTGTAAATCCCTTGGGGCTGAAGGAAGAAATTGTTGATTTTGTTTTTACGGTTTTCCACCGGGCCCGCATTTCACAGGTTTTTTGCTAGAAAAAATTTTAAAATTTTTAAACCCCTTTGTTGGTTTGTGGGAAAATTAGAGGGTTTTAAAAGGAATAGCTATGTTTTGCCGTCTTTCTTTTAAGAGACTGCCCAAAAAACTTTTTCCATACCCTTTTAAAAATTTTTATTTTTCTGAACATGGAGCAAAAATGCAGGTGGTGAGGAGCAAAGGGGGGTTTGGAGGAATGGAGGTGGGGTCCCGGAGAGAAGGGGTAATTTAGTGCTGGCGAAAAACACGAAAGCCAGCGGTTTGTCGGGGGTTGGCGGGGACCGTGGGGGCCCGTCTCAGGGGCCCAAGGGCCCGGTGAATCTCAGTAACGAACGGCGTACCCCAAAACTGTTCTTCAGGGGTTTTAATGAAATTTGACCCCAGAAAGTTTTAAACCTCCTCGTCCCCCCAGTCAGGGCCAAAATGTCTTTATCATCATCGTCGCTCCAATTTCCAAAATAAAGTGAAAGGGAGCCCCAAAAGTCAACTCGTGTACCCACCACTGGGGGTAACCATTTTTGAAAAACCTCTTTTATGACAAAATGCGGTTGGGGTCAGGGGGGGGGGGGGGTTTTAAAAAGATTTTAAACGTGGCCCAAAAAGGAGATTTTGTCTGCTTGACGCCCAATTGCTGGGTGAATCAAAGGGGGGGGAAGGGGAAACCCGGGCAATCGGCAAAAATCCGGGGTGGTCAGAACACTTGGCCATCTGGTTTCTTTTGTTGCCCGCAAATCCAGGATGTAGAAAAACAGGGCGAGGAAATCACCTGTGTTTATTTATGATGATTGGGGGAAATTGGGGATCTAAAAATGGGCTTTTTAGCAGAATTTGATTGTGAGCGTTCATCCCTGGCGGGGGAGGAAGCGTGGGGTTGTTTTCGTACCCGGGTCCGCCTCCCAAAAAAGGGGGGAGGGCCCGGGGGCAGAAGTTTTGTGAGATGGGTTCCTCCCCGTCACGATCGCCAAAAAAAAACCACTCCTCGCTTATCGCCGTCGAAAAGGGTTTAAGGACCCCCCCAAGCCTGGCCTTTTTGGCCCCAAACCTCTTTTTCACCCAGCGATGTTATATGCCCCCTTTTGCCCTAAAAAAGCCCGTAGAGGCAAGAATCTTTTGGTGTTTAAACCCCCACCAACTTTTCTAGTTTTCCCTGCAGCGGGGAAAGAAAGAGTTTTAAAAAGGAGGAAACACTTGGCCCAAAAAAAGGCCAACCCGGCCCGGGGGCTTCCAAGCAAAATTTTACAAACCTTTTGTCTCCCCTCCCTCCGCCCAACCCCCCCTCAAGGTTCCTCAGTGCCCATGTCTCTCAGAGTCATGATCAGGGGTCCCGCCTCCACCCTTTCCCCCGTACCCCCCAGCCCACCCGAGACCCAAACCTTTCCCCCTTTTCCTTCCCCCAGTAGGGCGACCGCATGCCGTTTCAGCAGCCCGCCTTCTGTTACCAGGTTTGGGAAAACCCCGGAAAAATTTCCCTTTAACCCAAACCAAACCCCCAAAAAAAAAAAGTGAATGTTTAGATTGCCAGGCTTTTGGCCTTTTGGGAAAAGGGGGCCTTTCCGTCTGGTGGGGCAAAGATGGGTTTTCCCCGTCAAGGCCCCTTTCCTGGGGCCCCCAAAAACCAGATGGGGGGGGCAGGGGACTTTTTTGGCAGAAAAACCCGGGTTTCCCTGCCCTGGCCCAGGCCCCGTTTCATCTAAAATTTCCCAAACGGGATTGTCTGCATCTGGGGTCCGGCAAAGGGCCTTTTTTACCACCAACACATGGACTAGGGAAACACGGCCAAAGGCCCGCCCATATCTCTGGGACGCCATGGGGGGGATGGGGCTCTGGTGGTTTAAAGGTGGCCCCTTTGGCTCGGGGGCACGCTCTTCAAAACCCCCCAGGGTTTTGGTTTCAGGGGGTTTTTTCCCCCAAAAGGGCCTCTTTTGGGATCAGTGCCCAGAAAAAAACCGGCCGGTAAAAAACACAGGTCCCGGAGCTGTGGGTTTGGGTCTCTGCCAAAAGAGACCCCCAGCGCTTTGGGTGGGTGACAAGAACCTTGTGTCAGGGCAAGGTGTTTTGCGGGGAACGGTCGAAATCTACTGGCCCCCCCCTTAAGATCGGTTTGGCTGGGGGCACATCCTTTCCTGGCACACGTCATGAACCTTTTTTCGGCCCGAAATTTTAAAAGGGTCTAACCCCCTCTGGACTGCCCGCTGAGGAAGGCTCGGGTTTTCTGAGCTTGCATTCCCCTGTTCGCACCCTTTGTTTCCCCTCTTTGGCTGTGTTTTCAGTGTCAGCTCGGCCCCCCCATCAACCGTCTTTAAATTTTTTGACGTGCAAAAAACGGGTTGCGTTTTCCCCCCTCCCCATGGCCCCACGATTGTGGGGAGCAGTGCAATTTCCATTTGCAAATTTGAATGACACCCGGCCCCGGGCAAGCAGCGGTGCGGACCCTCGGGGTGTTGGCCCCCGAGGGGTGGGGAGGTTTAAAAAAGGGTCTGCACCATCCTTTCCAGTTTTGTAAAAAGTCACCAAAATGGTCAGTGAGGACAAAAGCGCTTGGGCCCGCACGAGGGATTGTAGTTTATCTTAGTTTTGGAAAAAGATCGTTGGGGCACTCTGAAAATCAGGTCCCAAAAAAAAACCCCGCGACAGAGGAGGAGAGGGAAAAACGTTTCGGCACGGGGCCTTTCTCTCCGTGAAACCAGAAAGGCCCGAAGTTTCACCAAATTTATAGGTCTTCATTTGGGAAATGGGTTTTGGTTCCGGGCTAGTGCAAGGGGGGGGGCGCCTCAGCTTCAGGGTGCCCTCATTTAAACGCAAGTTTTAGGGCTGTGTTGAAGCTGTGCCGGAGGAAGAAGGGGGGGAATGAGGTATTCCCGGGAACCCCAAAGTTACCGGGCGTTTCCCCGCCTTGGGGAAAAAGGGGTTGGGACGAATTTGAGGAGGAAGATGAGGAAGATCAGTTTTCTAGTGCCCCCCCGACCCAAGGGGTTGGGAAATCAAGGCTCCATCTCTTTACATGAGTGCATGGATGTCCTTTTCCCCAACAAAGATCCTCGCATAAAGGCAAACAAATTGAAAAAACAGTTACTGGGTGGGGGACCCTTCCCTTTATCCCCGGTACAAAGCAAAACTCAGCCCCTTTTCCCTTCCCCCCACCCAAATAGAGAGTAAAAAAGCAGGAAATTGGGAAGACCGTGCTGATTTATCCCCAACTGGGACCCCTCTGTTCGCCGCCCAATTCCCCGTTCTTCAAATGTCAAAGTGGTATAAATTTTCAAGGGGAAAGTTTATAGCGTAGGTTTCCAAGTAGCCGTAAGGCGGCAGCAGCAGCAGAAACAGGAATTTTGGCAGAAGGGCCTAAGGGGGTGACCTTTTGGCAATCTTTATTTACCACCTCACCAACCCCATGGGAATGGGAGGGCAACATACAAACACAGGGGAGGCCTTTTTAAAAATCTGGGGCACGAATTTTCCCGCATTCAAAACCCGATGTTTTTTGGGTTTTGTTCCGGCCCAATCGCTTCTGGGGATCCCCAAAAAGGAGAAAGACCCGAGCTGCTGGCCACGCCCTACAGGTGTTGGGCCGCCCAGCAGCCAGCGTCATTTTCTTTAGCGGGGCCCTTTAGCACAGCTGGAGGAGTTTTATTACAGCAAACGCATCGGCCCCCTTTCCCCAGATAAAGTGGATCGTTTGACTTTTTATCAAAAATGAATCGGCTTGGATCTCTGATGATGTTGTGGCCCCAATTGTCGAGGTCACATCTACTTCACATTCCTCTTCCAAAAGAAATGGTCCTCTGGAAAACCTTTTTTTAAAATTATCATTTCTTCAGACATTTGTTCTTCAGGAATAGGTAGGACACTGTTAATGGACACATATTGCAAAATGACTTGTTTTTGCAAGATTCCCTTTTAAAATAGCTTTGATAAACCCCCGGGAGTGAGAGAACCCATTTAATCCCAAAAAAAAAAAAGAAAAAACAAAAACGTGGGGGGGATTCCATCCCATTTTTTAAAAAATGTGTTTTTTTTGAATTAAAAATACTAAAAAAAATTGCATGTACAAAATAGCTGTTTCAAATTTTTTCCCCCTGGGAAATTTTTACAAGGGGGGGTACAGGGGAAAACTTCAAAAGTTTTTGGGTTTTTTGGAGGACAAAGGGGTATGGAGCACTTTTGCCCCCCCAAGAACAGAGACCCAAATTTTCCCCCAAAAACGTTGAATAAAACGAGAAAAAGAAAAGCCAAGAAAAAGGGCACCTGGGGGAAACAGGAGCGTCAACCCCCGCGCTCCAAGTGAAATCAATTGGTCCCCCTCATATTGGGGGGGGCCCAAACGCTCTCGTTTTTGGCAGAAATTTCTTAGCGTTTCCCAGGTCTTAAACTGTGTATTTAGGAAGGTGGAAAGGTTTAGCTCACACTTCCCCTTCCCCATCTGCTTCAGCACCCACTGTTTTCGTTGCTGCGTCATTTAAAGGGGATTTTTTTTTCCCTGTTTTAAAGGGATGACGAAGCCTACCTGGGTCTCACCGCCCCACTGTAAAAAACGGGCATGCTAGCTGAACCTGCGTGTAATAGATGGGGAACACCACCCCCGGGGTTTCACCACCCCCCACTGTAACTTGGGGCCCCGCTAGCTTGAACCCGCGTGTTAATAGATGGGCGGACGCCCGCCCTTGCTCTCACCCAAACCCCCTGTAAGTCTGGCCTGCAGGGTGAAACCCGCGTTTATTCCCTTTACGCTTCACCCGCCTTGACCAGTAATTTCCTCCAACCCCCCTTGACGTAGAATGAATGACAGGCCTTGTTGAAACCCCCCAAATGGGGAATTGTTTCTTTGCTTTACATTTAATGTCACGGTTGGAAAAAATTGGGAAACCCAAAAAAGAATGGCAAGTAGCTCTAGCCCGCTGCAGTAAGGAAAACAAATTTTTTTTAATTAGTTTTTTCTTATTGAGAAATTTTCTGCTGATGGCCCATAAAGCCCTTGGGGTTTTTGGGCAGCTCGTCCAGGACTGGATATCTAACCATTTTTCTGAAAGGGTTTTCAAAGCCCCTTTTTCCGGCCTTTTTTTAACCCTGGTCAGACAGATTTGGGGGTTATACGGGTACAGGACATGTATTAATGTCCAGTGAAAAAAAAATGGTGGTCAAAGCCCTTTTTTTTTCCGGCATTTTTAAAATTTGGGGGTTCATGCGGGTTTTGGTGCTCTGCGTGGCCCAGGACAGAAATAGTCAATTCCATTTCAACTAAATGGGGTTCAAAACTCCTTTTTTCCCGCAGTTTTTAAATCGGGGGGGTATGCAGGTTTGGGGCTATTGCTGGGCCCAACAGTTAAATTCCCAATGTCCATTCAACAAAATGGTGGTTAAAAGTTTCCCCCTTTTCCGGATTTTTTAAATCTGGGTCAGACAGTTTATGGGCATACTGCGTTAAGGACAGGTATTCAAAGTCCAGTTTCAAAAAAAAGGTTTGAAAGGCTCCTTTTTCCGGATTTTTTAAATCTGGGGGTCTTTAGGTTTGGGCTCATGCTGGGGCCCAGGAAGGTATATCATGTCCAGTGAAACAAAAATTTTGGGGTTGAAAGACCCTTTTTTCCCGCGTTTTTAAATCGGGGGGGACAGCGGGTTTTGGGGCTCATGCTGTGGCCCAGGCAGGATATCGTCCATTGAAACAAAAATCTGGTTGAAAAAACTCCTTTTTCCGGCACTTTTAAAATCTGTGGGTCAGCAGGTTTAATGTCATACTGCGGTAAGGACTGGGGGGGTCAATGTCCATTCAACAAATGGTGGTTTGAAAGACCCTTTTTTCCGGGCACTTTTTAATCGTGGGTCAGATAGGTTTAAGGTCATCTGCTTCCCGGAAAATTCAATGTCCCCGTTCAAGTAAAATAATGGTTCAAATAAAACAAAGCCCTTCTTGGCACTTTTTTTTGTGGGCATGCAGGTTTAAGGGTATGCAGGGGTACAAGCGGGGTAGGAATGGTCCGTGGTTTTTTTCGTGCCCAAACCTAAGGGTGCTTAAGAAGTAGCATGTATCCATTTTTCGTCGTGGGGGTTAAAATTTCCAAACTTCTCCAGCCGTTTTTGGGGTGAAAGAAGGTGTTGTTCCCCTCCCAAACTTTTTTTTTTGTAAACTGTTTTTTTTTTGGTGATTAAAGGTCAACAGTTCGAACCCAAAATTTTTCACAGTAAAAAAACACCCGGAAATGTGTAAATAGGACAACAGTATTTTATAAAAACATCTTGTACCAAAAGTAAAAGTCCCCAACCACATTTTTCACCCTCAACCACAAATTCGGAGATAACCAGGAAGAACGAATTTTTTCCATCAACCCCCCAAATGGCAGGAACCTTATAGTTTAACCCCCCCGGTGGTTAAATAAATAACCGATAACCCAAAATTTAAGTAAAACTAATTAATACACCGGGACTTTGGCTTAAAAACCAATAATTTCAATCTTCCCATAAATATTCTAAAACTAACCAAAAAGCAAGACCGAAAATAGGGGGTACAAAAGGACAAACAAGGGCAGGAACCATTCAATTCCAAGAGCACCAGTTAAGATATCATTTGATCGAGTAGAATCCCGGCCTCCCTATCCCCTGGGAAATTATCCCTCGATTATTGAGGAGAGCTGTAAATACCTTCTGCTTTCATCCTGTACTTTTTAAAAAGTCCCTCTCAGAGGGAGGGGGGATTTCCCGCACCGGCAATAGGCATTGGGTCGTAGAATATGAGAGCCACTCCCTCTAGCTTTCCCCACAGGATTGGGGGTCAGATTCAATAAAAAAAGCTTTGGGTCTGCGAAAAATAAAGCCCAATATCTCAGTATGAGATCTCGTACCTTAATCCAAAATAAAAGCCCCCAGTCCCATAAATGTGGGAAAAGGGTGCTCCCCCCCTTCCCACACCCAACAATGGCCCGATACCGTAGGGGTTGAATTTATGTATCAAAACGGGGTTTTGATACCGAAGTACAGGATCTTGTACTGGTTTTCTTTGTACAACGCGCAGATAGAAGACTTAGACGCTCTCCTCCAGATGGACCTCCACTCCTCTAGGGGAATGCTCATTCCCACATGTCTATTCCACCGGTCCATATATTTGTGTCTCGGAGGATGTTATGTGTCTCGGAGAATCCTCCGAGACACATAACATCTGATAAATGGCAGAGATGAGTCCCTTGGTAGATGTGCGTGCTTTACAGATCCTCTCAAAGTTAGTTGGGGGGGATACCTTGTCAGTCTGGAGCACTTGGAGCAAATAGTGGCCAATTTGCAGATATGAATAGAACCCCTGGTCTGACAACCGAAAAGACGAGTGTATCTCTTCAATGGACAGTAATTTCCTAGTCCTACCATTAACGATATCCGCAAACCTGAATAGTCGTTTCTCAAACCAGGGCTTGAAGCTGGCGGCCGACAAGCTGTCCGGTAGAAGGGGGTGAAACAGAAAGGATGTCATTGGCGAGGCCTCAGAGCACAAAGAGAGACATTTGGAGCAGAGTCTCCACACATTCCTCAAGAGAGTCATGGGACCTAATAGCTTTCTGTCTAGGTGTATTTCAGAAGTGTTCCACAGCAAGGAGTTAGGGTGTACAGGAGCCAACCAGAGTTTTTCAATCTCTACCCAGACTGTATAGGCAAACAAAGATGAACATCCCGGAATTCTCCGTAGTTGGGCTGCCCAAAAATATTTAATTATATCAGGCCCCCAGGCCCTCTGCCGACTTTGCCGCTAATAGAACACTCTTCGGGACTCTATGTCGCCGCCGTGCCCATATAAACAGAATTAGAGCAGCCTGCATAGCCCTAAGCTCCCGCATAGGCACCTGGACCGGAAGGGACTCAAAGAAGTAAAGCAGTTTAGGAAGGATCGTCATCTTAATAGACGCAATTCTCCCAAACCAGGTGAGAGGCATACGATGCCATTGGTCCAACAATCTCCGAATTTCAGCAAATAATTTGGGATAATTTTGTCTGTATACTGTGGCATATGAGTCTGTCAAGTGTACCCCTGAGTATTTTATCGCGTCAGATTTCCAGTTAAATGGGAAGTTGGCCCGTAGGGGGACCATCTGTGCATCTGGTATGTTAATGGGTAGAGCTTCTGTCTTTTTTGTGGTCACCTTACACCCAGCCAGCCGACCAAAGGCCCTGAACAAGGAGTGTAAGGTAGGTAAAGTCGTGTGTGGGGAGGTCCGAGACAGAAGTATGTCATCGGTGAACAAGCAAAGCTTGTAGTCCCTGTTATGTACCATCACCCCCTTGATGTCCGGGTTCATTCGAATTGCCACCGCCAAGGGTTCGATAGTCAATATGAATAAGAGCAAGGAGAGCGGGCATCCCTGCCGAGTCCCATTCATGATCGGGAAGGGAGCTGACATACTATGGGGCAGTCGGATTGTGGCATTCGGATTCTGATATAAGCTACGTACCGCCTCTAGATAAGGGCCATGCAGGCCATATACCTCTAATGTTGTGAACAGGAAGGACCAACTTTAGCGATCAAATGCTTTTTCTGCGTCTAAGCTCAAAAGAAGAGCCGATTGATCCTCCCTGTTGACAATTTCAATCAGATCTAGAGCCCTCCGAGTGTTGTCAGCACCCTGTCTGCCTACCACAAATCCCACTTGATCTTTATGGATCAACATGGGGAGCCAAGGGGCCAGACGGTCCGCCAGGAGTTTCGTAAAGATCTTCAGATCTGAATTTAGCAGGGCTATCGGTCTATAGTTCGCTGCATCCGTCTGATCTCTATCCGGCTTGGGAATAAGAGTAATATACGAGTGGGACATAGTGGTCGGAATTGGGGATCCTTGAAGAAACGAATTGTACAGGGATGTCATATAATCCAATAGTTGAGGAAAGAAGGTTTGGTAATATAAATATGTCAGTCCATCCGGACCAGGGGCCTTACCGCTAGGCATATTCTTCAAGATACCCTCAATTTCTTCCGGCAATATCGGGGCATTAAGCTCCGTCAGTGCTTCTGGGGGAAGCCTAGGGAGATTACATTTACCCAAAACGTCCTTGATCAAATCGCGTCTATGGGTCGCGTTTGATAGCAAGGAGTCAGGTAGAGAGTAAAGGGCTGAAAAGTAATCCCTAAAGACACGGGACATGGCTTCCGGGTCATATACCAGGGTGCCTGAGTGATCTTTTAGGGCTTGGGGAGCTCCTCCCGCCGATTCATTTCTTAACTGCCTAGCCAACAAGGTATGGGGTTTATTCCCTTTGTCATAAAATTTTTACCTAGAGTACATCAACAATTTCTCCGTTCCATCTAATGCTAGGATCTTTAGCTGATTTCGCACTGCCACTATGCGCCGAAGAATTGGCCTGGAGGGTCTATTGATCAACCTGGCTTCTAGTTCCCTCAATTGTTGCGTGAGCATTGCCAATTGTGCCCCCTGTCTCTCTTGATGCGGGAGCCTAGGGCCACACAACACCCCCTGACCACCGCCTTGTGCGCCTCCCAGAGCATAACAACCGAAGACACCGAGCCTTCATTAGTCTCGAAATATTCCACAAGGCATGACCTCACCTTTTCCCGCAGTTCCAGCTTTTTAATTAGGCTTTCATTCAAACACTAATGGCATTTTCTACTACCTGCTAGCCCAAGATTCATGGTGAGGGTTAACGGGGGTCTGACCACGTGGTAGCACCTACATCTACATCGACCACTCCCCTCAAAGCCAAAATGTTCCCAAAGAAGTAGTCAATGTGGGTGTGCGACCCATGAGGCGGGGAGTAAAACGAGAATACCCTATCAGTGGGGTGGTGTACACGCCAAAGATCAAACAATGCATGGGAACGAATCAGCTTACGAAACTCTCTAGAGAGCCCTCTTTGCGTTCTAGACAGTGGGGTGTCTTTGACCTGTAGTCTATCCATGAAATCTGAGAAGGATACATTGAAGTCCCCACCTATCGGCACCAAAGCTGGCAATAACCTGGACACCTTTGAGAGCACCCGTTTAAGAAACCTGATCTGGGAACTATTAGGCGCATATAAATTACATAAGACAATTGGGGATCCCCCCAGAAGACCTTGAAGGATTATATATCTGCCACGGACGTCTGCAGTGACCTGTTGGACCTAGATGGGGCACATTCTAGAAAGTAGGATAGCCACCCCAGCCTTCTTCCACGTCTGCGAGGCGATATACGCGCGTGGGTAAAGTCCCCTAGCAAAAGAGAAGCTTCCCTCTTTATCAAAATGCATCTCCTGCACGAACACTATATCAGCCTTAGAAGACTTTCATTCAGAGTATAGGAGGCTCCTCTTGACTTCGGAGTTAAGTCCCTTCACGTTAAGTGATATAAACTTAGCCATCGAGAAGATAAATTTGGAAAATCCAATTGTAGCGCTGGTCTCCGGACGAGGAGGAATGGCCCCATACAAGACACACCAGGGATGGGGAAGACAACAAATAAACACATAAACAACATGCAAATAGCATATGAAAAACAAGAACGAGTGATGCCCACGGGGCAGACCTCACTCTTGTATACACCAGGACAGTTCGCATCCTGGGGAGGTTCAAGCTCAAAAATGTGGCAGCTACCTCCACAAGTGGGAGAGACCTATCTTGTAGGCCAACCTGAGTGGGGAAAGCTGTCAGATGCAGCCGCGATGGGGCTACTCCAGAGCTCGGCCCATATGAGAGCTAAGTAAAGAAGGAGAGAGGTGTAGAGGGGTAGGTGGGGTGGGGAGAGGAAAGGGAGGGATGGGAAGAGAGGAGAGTGAGGAGAGAGGAAGAGAAGAGAAAAAAGGAAAAAAGGGGGAGGGAACCTCTCCTTCCTCACAGGACACTAGGTAAAAAAGCATATAAAAAAATCTTATGGTGTTGAAACTATGGCAAAAAACCCGGCAGCAATGGGGTAGGGACTGGACAATATCCCTGATAGAAAAAAGAAAAAACCTGAGGTTGCCGGCAATGACTCATCCCTGACCCTCCGGGGCAGCAGGAGATCTTGGCGATCTGGGCGTGGGTGGGTGCTTTCTCCGCTTCTGGACTTGGCTCCAGACCGGAGGAGGGGCCGGGAGTGGTGTCTCTAATTCCCAGTCCGGAATGTCCGGGGTCACCAAGCCCAAATCAGAACAAAATGATGGAAGGTCCGCATGGGTTCGAATGGATAAGGATCTGCCATTTTTGGTCATCGTCAATGAGAAGTGAAATCCCCATCGGTACGGGATTCTACTGTCCTTAAGGAGCGAAAGGAGTGGCCTCAAACAGCGACGCTGTTGGAGTGTAGCCCCGGCGAGTTCCGGGTAGAGCTGAATCTGAGCATCCCTGTATTTCACTTCTTTTTGTAGTCTACCCTTAGACATAATTCTCTCCTTGATGGAGAAACTGTGAACACAGCACCTCTCCCATAGACTTTAATGGTCATCCGCGATAATCTATTATCGACTATCAGAAATCGTCTTGATAATTCCCGATATCGACTATCGAATCAATAACGATAGTTGACACAATCGCTCATCACTAATCGCCAGGACTGGTCTACTATAGAAGCTTATGGGTCTTATCACATTCAGATCAACTACACAGTCAGTACTGGAGGCTGTATTCCCCGTTTAAGTGGTAATATTATTATTATTATATATTTTAGAGCGCCATTGGTTCCAGAGCGCTATATATTCAAGGGTGAGAGGCGGAGGTGGTGCAAGAGTGAGAGACACTCACAGCAACATGTATGAACAGGGCTGCACCAGAAGTCTGTCATCTTTTCAGCCCGACATCTAGCGCAGCCTCGTTCACTATAGTTTTAATTCGCCCACATGCCAATATTAGGCAAATTACAGAGCGCGGGAGGCGGGGAGCACCAGAACCGTATGAATCTATAGATTTATAGCTTCAGTACGGCAATTCCAGGTGCATTACTGCTGGAACAGGTAAACGACTCTCAAAGTGGTTTACCTGAGCCAGAAGTGTCATTTCTGCGCTAGAATGTGCCTGATGTAGGACCCGCAGTAGACCGGATTCATAAATCAGGCACATTTTTCACTATTCTTATGCGCTTTAAATTTGCTGTCAAAGCGCCGTAAATCATACATGTCGCCCTGAATGTCCGATCAGAGAGATATGAGGAGATCCAGGAAAGGGCCAAGTCTGTGATGCCGAGGGACAAATGGATTTGTAGTAGGAGGGAAGTGTTAAAGGCAGAGGACAAGTCTAAGAGGGGAAGCACAGAGTAGTGGCATGAGGCTTTAGCAGTTACAAAGGCGTTGGTGACTTTGGTTAGGGCAGTTTCTGTAGTGTTGGGATCGGAAACCAGGTTGCAGTGGGTCAAGAAGAAAGTTGGAGGAAAGATGGGAGGACAGTTAAAGATAGGTGTGCTAACAGATAAGCTACAGCAAAAATCTGCAAAAATGTCCACAGAGGTCTTTTTCTGCCCATACAGGGGGCAAAATATGTGAAATAAAACAAAACAAAAAAATCCAAATAATATAAAGAAATGCACTGAAAGCCCGAACTGTAACTCTTAGCCCTGCTCCAACGGAGCTAAAACTCTACATCACCTATATATAAACTGCAGAAAGGGAAAAGTGAAAAAATTGCAAAACTTTAGTGCTATTTTTTGCTAATAAAAAAACAAAACAAAAAAGAAAGTAAATTTATGGATCTTTTTCACGGACACTATGAAATCAGTGTTCCATGAGGGAAGTTTAATCACTAAGGCTGAAGAGGTTCTCTATCATTAACCATGACAGAACAATGATATGATCCCAGGGAGGAATCGCTGATGTCAGGGCATAAGCCGGACAGATGCCATTTGCCAGATACACCCGAACAGAAGAGCTCTGCTCCTCGCGGTTCTCTACTGATTGTCAATGACCACCTGGTTTTGTAAGCTTTATACCTACAAAATCATGTGAGCAATGCTTAAGGTCAAATAATATCACTGGCCTTAAAATCCAGCAGATCAAACCCTATTTTTTACCTGATTTTTACCAATTGGAGTCAGACTATTCCCCAATTCTTACAGGTTTCCTCTTTGCCCCCTTTTATGGGAAGCTGCACCACGATTCCTTAGTGAAGCTAAAAGCCCAACTCATCTTTGCTCTACAGAACCCATTACTGATGAGTTTGTGAACAGTTATGAATGCAGGAGAGGAGAGAAAACACCTGGAGATGTGAGAGGCTGCGGATCCTCTATCTTGACGTCCTTGTACAGATACTTGTGTTCTTCTAAATACTCCCACTCCTCCATGGAGAAAGAGATGGCGACGTCCTGACACCTTATAGGAACCTGACACACAAAATGATACAATTAGTACCCAGATCCCTCCAGTGGTGTTACTGTATAATGTCCCAGCAGTCCCAGCAGCCTCACCTCTCCAGTCAGCAGCTCAATGATCTTGTTGGTGAGGTCTAGGATCTTCTCGACATTAATTTCTCTCGGTACAAGGTCGTGAGGTGGGGGCCCTGTGATTGGGGCCTCTATAACTGTGGATTCACTGTCGATTCAGTCTTCTTCAGTACTGTGTATTCCTGTTTATGAAGAGAAACATTAATAATTATCACTACTAACATTTCCAGAACCCCCTCCCCTCTACAGTCATATAATCTGTTATTACCAAGTTTAAAAATGATGAAAAGTGACATCATCAAATCTCTTACCTCTCCAGTCATATCATTTGTTATTACCATTGTAGGAAGGCACAAGGACTATTTTTTGACGGACGTATTGTCCCCAATCTGCCTGAGGTCAGGGGAAGTAAAACATTAAAATTCTGGTGTCCAGCGTCAGTAGGGCCATTGACACATTTATATTAATAGTATTGCAGCAATGCCATTATCTGGGTCGCACTTTTATGGGAGCAGTCAAAAGAGTTGGGTGGGATGACTGCTCCCACATTCCAGGCCAGGGGTTACCAGGCATATATAAGGCCAGCAGGCTCAGGTGGTGTGGGGCGTGGTTCCCTGTCTGACCAAACTGCTCAGTCAAGTGACTGGTTGTGCGAGAGCCAGAACTGGGCCTGGATAAACCCTGGCACTGAGACCTAAAAGCAGGTTTCTAACCCTGGAAAATGGAGACTGTGGAGTGCTATTATGTTTGTTTTTGGCTGAAAGCAAGCCCTGCCGTTTATTTTTCCCTGTTTTTGGACTTTTTCCAATAAAGCCTGCAGTTTTCAAGTCGAAAAGGACTGTTATCGTTTCAGTTAATTCCTACAATTGGTGTTTCGGATGTGGGCATCATCCTGTAATAAGAGACTACAGGTTCTGGGTTAAGGCGGCTGCTAGCTTAAAAAGCCAGTTGTTAAAGCACCTGGTGCAGGTCAGCACAAAACAACAGCAACAGACCCATGCAGAGTCCGTGCGATCGCAGCAGGAGACTAACCAGCTCCACATCAGGCTGATGGCCATCATGGAGGAAGCTATTCGGGCGAAGGAGACCTCAGCTATAGCCCGCCAAGAGGAGGGACAGCAGGTGCGGAAAAGGGTACGAGACGCCCTGCAGAAGATGACCCCAGAGGACGACGTGGAGGCCTTCCTTACCGTCTGTAGAGGGAATTTCTGAATGGGAGAGACTACCAGCTCCGCAATGGGCAGAGATCCTGGCTCCGTTTCTCACAGGCGAGCCTCAAACTGCTTACTATGACTTATCTCTGCAGGATGCCAGGGAATACCCTAGACTAAAGTCAGACATCCTGGCACATCTGGGCGTGACTGTCACAGTCCGGACACAAAGGGTGCAGCGGTGGGGATACAGCAGGGACAGGCCCCCAAGGTCCAAAAATTTTTGGGATCTCCCTTTCACCTTGTCCCCGAAATGGCTGCAGGCCAGAGGCTGTTCACCAGCCCAGATGGTAAGAGGGTTCGTGATGGACCGCTTTGTGTATGCTCCTCCCAAGCCAGTGCAGTGCTAGGTGGCGCTAGGGAATCCCCAGACGGCAGATGACTTGAAAGGCTTGGTGGAGAGATATCAGGCCGTGGAGATACCTAGGGGTATCCCAGGGAAACTTTGGGATGGCTCAACTACAGGACAAAACACTAAAAGGGCCTTTCAATAGTGTGGGGGTACTTGATGGGTTTACCTCAAGAGTGAGGGGGAGAGGAAAGATTTCCCCCACTTTTGCTATGAATGGAAAAAATGCTTTTATCGGGTTTACCAAAAACCCTGTGTAAAATGGTGGAACAGCTTCTGGTTTCCAAACCATATGGACCTATGGTAATGGATCTGGCCCACAGTCATGTGTGGGGGGCACACTTGCGGGCCGATAAGACCGTCAAAAGAATTCTACCCAGAGTTTACTGGCCAAGGGTATTATCGGGAAATCCGTGATTATTGCCAGTCCTGTCCCCAGTGCCAGGTAACCTCCCCTGTCACCAGTTTCCGCAGCCCGCTAATACCATTGCCTGTTATTTTAAATTCCTTTTTAGAGGATAGCCAGGATTTACTTTGGGGGGCCCCCCGGGAAAGTCGACTCGGGACACCAGTATATTCTGGTCGTTCATGGACTATGCCACCAGGTACCCAGAAGCTGTGACCCCCAAGAAATGCCCCTCCCCAAAGGGCTTGCTAGTGAGTTATGGTACATATTCTCCAGAACATGATTGCCGAAAAAGATCCTGACAAATCAAGGGAACCTGTTTATTTTGAAAGTAATGCAAGATCTTTGTAAGGTTCTGAAGGTGACCCACTTACGCACCTATGTGTATCACCCCCCGACAGATGGCTTGGTGGAACGTTTGAACAAGACCTTAAAAGCCATGTTGAAGAAAGTAGTTGAGAAGGATGGCCGAGATCTGGACTACCTTTTGCATTATCTTTTGTTCTCTATTAGAGAGGTTCCCCAAGCCTCCATGGGGTTCTCCCCTTTTGAGTTACTTTATGGCAGACATCCTAGGGGTCTATTAGATATTGCCAAGGAGACCTGGGAGAGTGAAGTCACTCCCTATAAAAGTGTTGTTGAGCATGTGACTCAATTACAGGAGCGAATCAATTCAGATATTCCCTATTGTTAAGGAGCATCTCTTACAGGTGCAGGAGGCACAATCAAGAGTCTACAACAGATCAGCCCAGGTGAGGCAGTTTAGTCCATGGGATCAGGTCCTGGTCTTAGTACCCACGGTAAAGAGCAATTTTCCTGGCGAAATGGCAAGGTCCCCA
Source organism: Phyllomedusa bahiana (assembly GCA_025379985.1). Classification (NCBI taxonomy): domain Eukaryota; kingdom Metazoa; phylum Chordata; class Amphibia; order Anura; family Hylidae; genus Phyllomedusa; species Phyllomedusa bahiana. The sequence continues at coordinate 22,241 of JAODAL010054347.1, forward strand.
AAAAGGGAAAGTTAAAAAGGTGGGAGGTGAACTATCAGGCCATCACCAGGAAAAAAGGAAGCCCTATCAAGTAATGGGGGACAAAATGTCCAGAAGTTTTTAGAAATATTTAAACTAGGGCCCTAAATGGGGGCCAACTACAAAGATAGCTTACAAGATAGTGAAGATAGGGAGCTGGGAATTAGAAATAAACCAGGGGGTGGAGTGGAGGGAGAGGGCATAGCACTAATTAAAAAGATCAGGGAGGAAGGAATAAAAATTGAAAAATCTCTAAATTGCATGCTGACCAGTGTCAGGAGTCTGACCAACAAAATAAATGAACTAGAAATATTAATTGCTGAAGAAAAAATATGACATAATTGGAAAATAACTGAGACTGGCTGGACAAGACTACAACTGGGGCATTTTAACTTACAGGTTACAGTCTTTTTTAAAAGAATAAACACCGAAGGGGGGAGGTTCTTTTTCCTATTTAAAATCCTTTTCTAAAAGAAACACTGGGGGAAAAAGATATAGATACAGTAATGAACGGTGGAATAGTTGGGTAGAAAACATGGGGTAACAACAAAAAATATGATAATAATAGGGTCTGCTAACCCCCCCAAATATAACAAACCCTTGGAAAAATTTTACTCCTTTACTACCGGGGGATAAAGTGGATCCACGGGGACCGCCGCAACGATGGCGTAAGTCCCCAGGAACGAATCTAAGTAGGTCCCGTTTTTTCACCAAGCCCGCCGAAAAAGCGGGATGGCTTCTGCGGCGGGAGTCCCCAGTCCCGTTACCCCTGCGGACTTCTTGCGGGGCAGCCAAAGATAGCGGGTGCAAAATCGCGGCAGGGCTCGAAACGGGGACAGGCGAAGTCAGGGAGGGGGGCAAGGGGTTCTGGCGGGGATAGGCAGTAGGTCATAAGGGGCAAATCGGGGTCAAAGGAAGGAAGCTAATGGTAGGTACACGGAAAGGTCCAGAAAAAAGGGTTTTGGAACCCTTTTTCCTCAGTGGGCAAAATGCACTAAAGACCCGGGCAACCCTCAGGAAGGGGCAGGTTTTAAAAAAGGGGCATGACCCAAACAAATTAGGGTCCGGCCCTTTTAAATTTTTCACCAGCCGGCGCGCGCCCGCCTTAGATTGGGGAAAACGGCGGCCCGGGAGGCGGGAGCAGAGACAAGCGGGGCCGGGTAAGTAAAAGGTGGCCCCGGCCGGGGGGGAGCGCCCCCCCACCGGCCCGACATGCGGGCGGGGGGTTGCCACTCGGCGGGGACCACGGTGGCCTGCGCCCCGGACGGGGGTTCGGGGGCCCCCCTTTAAAGTGCCCCCCTTTGGCCTCCCCCTTTTTTCCCTTTTTGGCCTTGGAAACCTCTGAATGGTTACATCCAAATATTTTTTCGGGGCCCCCCAGGACCTCTCTTCGGGGCCCGAACCCCTTCCTTTTCAAGAGAAAAAACCGCTTCCCCCCTCTGACCCCTTTACATCAAAATCTCCTTTTCCGTAAAAAGGTGGCATCGCCCCAGGGGGGGGGAGCAAGTACCCTAAGAAGCGATTAAGGATACCGTTTTAGAAGCGAGAATGAAGGATTGGGACCCTCATAGTGGGAAAAGGGAAAGGGAGCTTTTATGCCACGATTAATGCGCCTAAGCAACCTCGAAGGACCCAAGGGAAACCGGGGACCCGCTTATAGCTGGGGAACCTTGAAACTATATATTAAAACCCCACAACACACCTTGTCCCCCTGGCGAGAAAGGGTTTGGGGGAGGTTTTGCTTTTTGCGGGTTTTGCCTTGGGGCGGGGGAACCTGGGGTAGGATTGGGGCGCTGCTTCCGAAGCTGTCAGGGCCAGACCCCCCTTTTACAGCAGGACCCTCAAGGGCACAGAAAGGGGAGGGGGTTGGGGGAAAGCGCCCAGACAAAAAAAGGAGCAACCCGGCAGCTCCGATCCCAAAGATTTTTAGGGGAAACTCGGGCCCGGGCAACAGGCCCGGGGCCCAAACATCCTGGCCGCGAGACAAAGTGGCGCAGGTAGCAACCGGGCGGGGTTTTCCTCTCTAAAACCCGCCCATTTGGGCTGGGGGGGGTAGGGTGAAGAAAAGTCCAATTTCATTTGCAGTTGGTTTTTCGAGGGGGGCGCCAAATCTGGGGACAAATTAAAACGCCCCGTCCGACATAGGCCGAGAACCCATGCAAAAGGCCGAAAAAAATTTTGAAAAAATAAAACTGGCAAAGGGGGCGGGCTGAGGGCGGCCCGGAGAGGAGTGAAGTGGGGCAAAATTTTTAAAAACCGGTTTCTGTCACCACCCAACACGGGGTTGCCAGAGGGAAAGGAGATCCGTGATAAAATCCATGGCCCCAGGTCCAAGGGCAAACAGGTAAAAAAAGAGGAAGGGGAAGGGAAAGGAAACAGACTGCCCGTTTTTTTGACGAGGAGACTTTTTCCTGGCACAGGAAGGCAGG
>JAODAL010054348.1:0-24687 GCA_025379985.1 Phyllomedusa bahiana
AGGGGGGGGGTTAGGTAGGGTAGAGCTGGGAAAAGAGTGAAAAGTTCGGGGGGGGGGGAGTGAGGGTAGATGGGGCACAAGAGTAAATTTCGGGGAGGGGGGTATGTATTTTAAAAACGGGAAAAAAAGGAATTATTGGGGGGGGGAGTGAAATTATGATAAAAGGGATAAAAGCTGGACAAATCAGGGGGGAAAAGGGGGGGGATTGTATGATATGATGCTGGGCACAAGAGCTGACACTCCTGGGGAGGGGGGTGAGGTAGGGGTATGTGTGGGCACAAAGCTGACCTTACTGGGGGGAGGGGGGTTGTATGGATGATGGGGGCACAAGAGCTGACACTCTACTGGGGAGGAGGGGGGGGTGTATGGTATGATGCTGGGCACAAGAGCTGACATTTAGGGGGAGGAGGGGTGGTATGGTATGATGCTGGGCACAAGAGCTGACACTCTACTGGGGAGGAGGGGGTGAGTGTATGGTATGATGCTGGGCACAAGAGCTGACACTCTACTGGGGAGGAGGGGGTGAGTGTATGGTATGATGCTGGGCACAAGAGCTGACACTCTACTGGGGCGGAGGGGGTTTTGAGTGGGAAAATGATCTGGGCACAAAAATGGCCCGTTCTGCTGGAGATCAGTTTTTGCCCCCGGGAGCTGACACTCAGTGGGGCATGTTAGAAGCCGGGCTGGGGGGCTGTGGGTGTCCGGTTTTTTTTTTTTGGGGTTCCCTCTTTGGGTATAACGAGTGTGTGATGCTGGGCCCCTTTGTCGGTGGGGGGGGTTTTTTGTAGGATGGGAGCACGCTCCAATTGTGCCATAGCATGATGCGTCTCCATCAGGGTGATCTGTACTTTTCAATGCGGGCGGGCCCTGAGGTGGGGGGGGGAGCGGGGGGCCCCTAGGCGGGGGGGGAAGGCTGGGGCCCCTGAGGTGCGGGGGGGAGCTGGGGCCCCTGAGGCGCGGGGGAGAGAGCTGGGGCCCCTGAGGCGCGGGGGAGAGCTGGGGCCCCTGAGGCGCGGGGGGCCGCTGGGGCCCCTGAGGGGTGGGGGAGAGCTGTGTGGTTCCTTGCTCCCTGCAGGGGTCGGCCTTGTTGTTGAGCTCGCTGGCTGGTGCTCGGGGGTAGTTTTCGGTCTCCCCTAGCTCCACTTGTCTTGGAACCTTAGTAGCATGCGGCGTCCCTGATGTGACCTCACCATCCCTATACAGTAGCGGTGTTTCGTCATACTGTAATACAGGATATTCTTCAGCACATTGGTAACAGCAGAGGAGAAGCAGTAGGACCTGTATAAAGGGGAACTCCTGCACCTCTCTCAGGAGGCCGAAGGTCTTGGTTGGACTTGCTAGCCACAGGTCTGTTCAGCTGTATTGGCAATGTCAGGGCAGGTGGTGGCCCAGCATGGGGTGACTCCTCTCAGCCTCCATATATTGATGTTGTTGGCAGATTTGAATACCCTCTGGTAACGGGTGGATAATTGATGGATGACCTAGTCCTTGTCCCAGGAGCTGACACTTCCTTGGCGATGTGGCGGAGGGGAGATCATTGAATGGTATAGTCCATTGATTATCCATAGGGCAACAAGGACAGTAGTCATACATAAGGCCCTCTGTCTCTAATGAGAAATCCACCTCCCATTGTTTTTAATAGGGAAATCGCAGTGCACAAGACGCTGATGCTCCCACAGCTTACTTTTCAGTGCGGATTGTGACCCGAAACCAGAAACGAATTCTAAAGATTAGGGGTGTCAAACTGCGGCTCTCCAGCTGTTGGGGGAACTACAACTCCCATCATGCATTTGTGTAATCTATAACAGTGGGCATGGTGGGAGTTGTAGTTTCCCCAACAGCTGGAGGGCCGCAGTTTTGACACCCCTGCTATAGAGTGAAGAAAGTCTGAGAAACCTTGTACCTCTTCTTTTAGCTTTGGACCCATTCTTGGCTTTGGTTTACAATCGCGCTGAAAACGAAGCGTAAAAAATAAACCATGCGGACATACGTTTACCGTGGGGCGGATTTATTTCAGCGCTGAATTTTCTTAAGGCTCTGTTCACACGGAGTAATTTCGGCGCGTGTTTTGTGTCGTATTTGCGCTCTAATATGGGTGAGATGCACGCTGAAATGACGGTAATCCATAGTTCTCATAGAGGGCTGTGGATTACAATCATATTCTACGCGCAGGGAGATGAGCGACGTGTCTTTTGTTAGCGGCGAATACGCACAGTGAGTAATGCATCATATCAGAAAAACACCAAAATGAGAGTCTGTGATCAAAACGTATCAAAATCTTTATTAATCAGAGTTAAAAATGATTAAAAGTATTAATGAGGTACACAAGAAGTCACCAAAAAATGGTATAACAGGTGACCCATATATCCAAGCTAGCACCACTACAAAAAGTTGTAATTTTTAGATATGCATCATAACATGTAAACGGGCGTGACAATAAATACACGTATAACTAACACTGCTCATAGTTGTCACTCACTGAATATACCTGAATATCGGTGGACACTTAGAGCCCCAATTGAAAACAGTACAAAAAGAGAACATGCCCAGGTGTATGATAGCAATACTTAACCAGTGAGGTGGTAGCTGGAGGGGTATCACCTGTTACAGCAGCAATTCTTGTAGTGAGACCACCCCTTTAATGACCAGCACATTTTTTTTTTTTTTAGTTTTTGCCTCCTTGCATTTCATCAGTTGTAACTTTGCTTTTTTTCAATGACGCAGTTGTATGAGGGCTCGAGTTATGCGGGGGGGAAAGTTGTACTTTTTGGGGCAATAGTTTAAGCTCACTGATACATTTTTGCAGAATATTTCTTTTTTATTTCTTTTTTTTACAAAATTCACATTTCACACTTAATAACTTGTTAGATTAATTCTACAGGTTACTACTGTCGTGTGGATTCCTAATGTGTGTGTAGGGTTGTTTTGTATGTAATATATGTAAAAAAAAAAAAAAAATAATTTCTACTGTTTTTTGCTTTTTTTTTTCTAAATCCCATGAAGGGATAACGGTTTTACATTTTTTTATTTTTTTTTTTACACTTAGTAATGTATTAGCCTATTCATATTCCCTAATACATTATAATCTGCATGAGTTAGACACAGACAGGCTTATTACACAGATGGCCCTGGGACTACTGTGCAGCCGTTCCCCGGGCTCTGTCGGGGCACTGGAGTCCCGATCACCTGACAGGGCAGGGGGAAGCCCTCTGATTATGCTGCGGTCATTGACCGCCGGGGAGCGTAGGTTTCTTCCGCTTCTCCGCACTTGCAGAGACTGCTCTAGGAACAGGGCTGTGAAGTACGGCGGTGGTCGCTCGTTAAGGTTTCACAGAACTGACGAGTCAATCCTCATATACTGTTATGGAGGCTGAAAATCTGCCTCTGATATTGACGTCAAATCCTCATACAGAATCCACGCTTTTCTGGCGCAGATTTTAGGTGTCGATTCCAAGCGGATTCAGTGCTGAAAATCAGCCCTATAAGGGCTTGTTCACACAACGTTTTTGTGATCCGTTTTACGGATCCGCAAACCGGATCTAACAATTGTCAGTGTGATTAACATTGCTTTCAATGGCAAAAGCGCATCGCTGTTCTCACGAGTGATCGCCGATGCGCTTTTCGGATCCGTTTTAAGAATTGACATGTCAATTCTTCTAGCGTTTTACGCAAGAGAAATCCCCATAGGAAATAATGGAGTGCGCTTTTGGCATCCCGAAAGTGGATCCAAAAGCGCAGCGTACATTTGGGTGCGTTTTGGATCCGCTTTCGATGCCAAAAACGCATCCGTAAAACGCATTGGATTTAAATTAAATATAAAATTTGAATATTATGTTTGGGTTTATAAATGTGTGTGTTGGTGTAGGTGTTGGTGTGATAGATATATAGAGAGATATAGAGATATAGAGATATAGAGAGAGAGAGAGAGATAGAGAGAGAGAGAGATATAGAGAGAGAGAGAGAGAGATATAGAGATAGAGATATATAGATATTTATAATAAAATATAACTTTTGTGATAGTATTTAGTATAAATATTATAAAGTATATAATATTGAAATGTGATAGTATTAAAATGATATAAATAAATGTATATTTATATAAAAATATATGGTATACTAAATATAATTTAGTTTAAATGATGTTGTTAATTCATTATACATGGGTGGTTTGAAACTATTGGTTGATTTTTAAAAAAAATAGGGGGCAGGCGGGTTCTAAAATCATAGGTGTATGTACAGTTGATTGACACTAGGTAAAAAAAAAAAGGTTTTTTTTTTTGGTCATTGATAGGTTATATTATATTTAAATTGCAGTTTGATTGAGTTAAATAAAGCATTGAAAAAACGGATCCGTAAAACGCATGCAAAACGCATCCAATGCAGGATCAGCTGTTGCGTTTCCTGGATCCGCTTTTTGGATGCAGTTTGCATCCAGTTTTCGCAGGTTAAAAACTGATTCGTAAAACGCAGCCAAAACTGATCCAAAACGTCGTGTGAACAAGCCCTAAGCCTCCCAAAGGGCAGATTCACACGGCTAATTTGGACGCCGTTTTGGCGCAGTTTCCATCTCCAAGACAGTGTAGATAAAGACTGTGAAACACCTCCAGTTTATTTCCAGTGATTCCGATGTAAAACCGTGTTGTCGTTCATACGACGCAGTTTTCTCCTCGCTTATTTTCAGCGCTGTGTCCAACACCGAAAAATAAGTGATTAGATTCTTGAGGCAATTTCGGCGCGTAAAATGTCGAGAGGAAACAATGGAGAACGTCAACACCTTATGTATAGTGTGACGCGTTTTTTGGCTAGGATCTGTGCCCAAAAACCGGCCTGGCCCTGAATAAAAACCACGTTCAAAACCGCTTCAAGAATCTCGTGTGAAAAACCGCATCACATAAAGAAGTTATTAGACGAGTATTTGAAGCTGATTTGGATGCTGAAAAATAAGCGTCCAAATCAGCCGTGTGGACTTACCCTTAGGGTGCGTTTTTGAATCGTGTTTTTTCAATGCGTTTTTTGTGCAGGAAGCAATTAATGCTGTACGTTGCTGCACAAAAATCGCGGTAATTACCGCGATTTTACCGTGAATTTACCACGATTTTTGTGTAGCAATATACAGCATTAATTGCTGTGCCTTCCTGCACAAAAAAACACATTGAAAAACTGCACCATGTGAAAGCACCCTTTTGCTGTGTGCACACACCGTCTTTTAGACCATATTTCGTAACGTAATTGCGCTGCTTGTGTGTTATCTGATCTTTCAGACAAAAGACAGTAATTACTCCACTGTTTGCATTAGCTCAGAAGCTTCTCCGGACCTCAGAGAAGGTAATTTATTTAATCTAGACTAATAAACATAATAAACAGAGAAGTCTGAATACACAGAGCTCATATGCTAATTACAGACAGCTTGACCAGGAAGTGACAGAGCAAAGCAGCATTATTTCATTCATGCATCCTATGAAACTTTGAGACGAGACAACCCCTTTAAGGCTATTTATTCTATAGCAGGTCCAACGTGACACGACCGAGTGCCGTTCTTCTCAGTCTTGGATATCCATGTGAGCTGCACTGCTAGTCAGAAGTGAAAGAAACCCTGAGGCTCACGACCTTATGGGTACATTCAGCGGACCCGCAAAACAGTGTCCATAAGCAAAGGTCTATAGCAATTGGTGCTTACATTGTCGAGGATTTATCACCGAATAAAATCTGTGATAATTTGTGAGGATGTTTTCCAGAATTTTTATCAGCGCATAAAATCTGCAATCGTTGGTGTATATTTGTCATGGATTTATCTCCGAGTAAAATCTGTGATGGTTGGTGTGGATTTTGTGAAGGATTTATAACTTGGTGAAAGCCTCGATAATTGGTGTGAATTTGTCAAGGGTTTATCATGGAGTATGTTCTGCAGTCATTGATGTGGATTTTCTCAAGGATTTGTAAAGTAAAATCTACGCTCGTTGGGGTGGTTTTGTCTAGGTTTGATAATGGAGTAAAATGTGCAATTAACTAATTAGTGCAAATTCTTGTGCACAGACTTTATTCTGCAGGTCAGCTATGAAAAACCTGCAGTGGACCCAGCTTAAATGAATATATGCTAAAGGGGGTTTCCTGGATGACTGTGGAATAGACCATGAATTTTAGGTTTGCAGGGGGTCCAGCGCTCGGCACCCCCAGGGTTGTCTCACTCCATTGATTCATCTCACCTCCGTCCTGTTTTCTTGGTTTCATTTTGAATTCAGGGGCTTGTTTACTGGCTTCCACTAGGCTGCAGTAGAAGCCAGGTCTGTAGCTATAGAAACCAACACTGGCAGCCTGTCAGGAGAGATTGAACAGGTCTGTAGCTATAGCAACCAGCGCATGCAGCCTGTCAGGAGAGAGAGAACAGGTCTGTAGCTATAGAAACCAACACTGGCAGCCTGTCAGGAGAGAGAGAACAGGTCTGTAGCTTAGCAACCAGCGCAGCAGCCTGTCGGGGAGAGGAGAACGTCTTAGTATAAAAACCCAAAACCTGGCAGCCTGTCAGGAGAGAGAGAACAGGTCTGTAGCTATAGTGACCTGAGGAGCTGATGCAGCTCATACAAGAGGAGATATCTAGGAATAGGTAGGACACTGGTAATGGACACATATTGCAAAGTGACTTGTTTTTGCAAGATCTTTAAGATTAAAAGCAGCAATCCTTGTAGTGAGACAACCCCTTTAAGGAACCTCTTCATGGCACATTTTGTAGTGGCTCAGCCTGGTACAGAAGCAAAGTGAATGGAATTAAGGTGCCGTTCACGCAGTGCTTTTTCAATGTTACACTTGGCTAGACCACGATGAACATATGCAAATGTCTCCACTTCTATGGATACGTCACTGTTATTTAAAATGTAAACTTGGCATACGTTGTATACGTTTACATCCATCTATTTATCGTATACGCTTAGAACCCTTTTTATACCCTGTAAATAAAAAAATGTAATGATGAAAATTTTAAAAAAAAGTTAGAAGTATGGAAACAAACGTTTGTATACGTCGGTCTTAGGGCTTATTCACACGACGTTTTGGATCCGTTTTGAATGCATTTTGCGGATCCGTTTTTAACCTGCGAAAAACTGGATGCAAACTGCATCCAAAAAGCGGGTCCAGAAAACCCAACAGCTGATCCTTTTTGGATGCGCATTGGATGCATTTTACGGATCCGTTTTTTGGACCCTTTTTTTTTTCAATGCTTTTAATTTAAATCCAACCTATCAAACTGCAAATTAAATATAATATAAACCTATAAAATGACCAAGAAAAAAACCCTTTTTTAACCTTGTGTCAATCAACTGTACAGACACCTATAATTTTAGAACCCGCCCCCCCCACCTTTTTTTATAAACCCAAAATATTTTTTCAAACCCCCCCCATGTAAATGAAATAATAAACAATCATTTATAAACTAAATCATTTATAAACTAAATATAAAGCCAAACATAATATTCAAATTTTATATTTAATTTTAAATCCATGCGTTTTACGGATGCGTTTTTTGGCATCGAAAGTGGATCCAAATCGCACCCAAATGTATGCTGCCCTTTTGGATCCACTTTCGGGATGCCAAAACCCGCTCTCATTATTTCCTATGGGATTTCTCTTGCGTAAAACACAAGAAGAATTGACATGTCAAAATTTTTAAAACGGATCCGAAAAGCGCATCGGTGATCTCCCTGGTGAAACAGCGATGCCTTTTGCCATTGAAAGCAATGTTAATCACACTGACAATTGTTAGATCCGTTTTACGGATCCGTAAAACAGATCACAAAGACGTCGTGTGAACAAGCCCTTAGACTTCAGTGTAAAAAAAGAAAAACGTATGCGGGACACAAAAGTGTAGTAGACCACACTCAACCGTAAATGTCAAACTGGAGTCCAAAATAAACGCCATGGCTATATGTTTCTAGCATTGTAATGAATACGGCTGGCTATGTGTTAGGATACTGTTTAGTACCATCCAAATGTATACGGCTAACGTATCGGCAGGACGCCGTGTGAACCCAGCCTAAGCTGTGTACAGGTGCAGTACCGGGCACGGCCACTACTCAGAGTGTCAGGAAGTAGTGGAACAAGCTGCAGCCCCTTTAGTCCGGTGGTGGAGGGGCAGCTGTCAGCTATCGATGTAAGGGCTTGTTCACGTGGCGTCTTGTGTCCGTATGAACATCCTGTTTTCTGATGCGTCTCTGGGTCCATCAGAAGAGACCCCGACCTGCATCTAGCACTGAGCACTGAGTTTATCACCAGGGCTGTGGAGTCGGAGTCGTCATAAAAAGGACCGACTTTTCCCCAAAAAATTTTAATAAGTTGTTCAGTTAGTTTCGATGCAAAGAGGGAGAGGAATTGGGTCCCGGCCAGTGCTACTGCTCCCATATCTTCACCTCATCACATGAGGAGTGTAAGTGATGACATGGAGCAGGCAAAGCGCTGCCCCGGGGGAAAAAATCCTGGGCAAATTTACCTTTTCCCCTTTTTAAAGAAAAAGGCAATTCCCTTTTAAAATTTTAACCCTGACATTGTTAGAGATGTTTCCCCCTTGGGGCCCAACCGCTTTGCCCCCAACCCAAGTTAGTGTAGAGAGCCATTCTCTAGCCTGGAAATAAAGAGATCAGATGTGAGGTCATGTATGCAGGATCTGATGGAGGCAATACTATTTCTCAGAACAAATTCAGATGACTGCCACAAATGTTCCTGCAGTGTTTTGCATATTTTACAATTTTTTTTATGTCCTAAAGTCATATCCAATAAATATATTTTACACTGACAAGCAAAATGGTAACAATGGTTTGAACTTGTGACTTTCGGGCTCCATATCTCACCCATCACACTACAGCTTTGTACATGGGCTCCTGTAATTTTATATAAAATCTCTTCCTATCTTATACATAATTTAAACTTGAAAGTATTTAGCATCTGCTTAGTTCTGCAGATTCTTTTCCTGGTAACTGCATTGTTACTGTTTTTGCTCCTAAAAAAAAAAATGTTAATTTGTTTTATTTGTTAGTATTTTGGGAAATCCACCTTTTGGCTTCAGCTCTGCCTGATCCTTCTGGGCTCGGGATCAAAATTCAAGCAGGTCTTGACCAAATTGATCCCAGGTCTCTTCTAACACTTTCCCAATGTTGGGCAGACTGGACTTGGATAAAAATACAGCTTTTCTTCAGCTCTACCCACAAGTGTTCAAAAGATCAAAACATTGTTACCCTTTTGCTTGTCAGTGTCTGTTCTACCTAAATAGCTTGATTATTGTATCATAAGGGATAAACAGCCCGATGTTACCATTTTACTCAGTAAAGTTTTTCACTTAAAAAAATGGGGCCGTGTACGAGGGAGTCAGGAGTCGGAGGTTTGGGTTGCCGACTCCACAGCTCTGTTTATCACTGCCGGCAATGATAAACACGCGGCGTGAGAGATCGCCGCTGTGTCTTTGCATCGCTCCTGTCAGGTCCGTCTTTCGGTCCATTCCAAGAATTGTCATGTCATTTCTTGGATCAGACCCGACAGGCGCGATGCAAACACGCAGCGGTGATCTCTCATGTGGACGCCGCCCCGTGCTCTCATTTTCCAGGTATGATAAAAATCACTGATCGTCGTTAGATGCGTCTGGGTCCGTTCAGATGGACTCAGAGACGCATCAGAAAAGCGGATGTTCACACGGACACAAGACGCCGCTTGAACATACCCTTAGGTGTTCTGGTCCAGTTATTGACTGAGCTTTCGTAGGAGCTTCTATTCCTGCTCATTTCCCCGTGTAAGAGGCCTCGCGATCGCTCATTTATCAGCTGATCACATTTTATATGTGGGGGTGGGATAATTGTCTGCCGGCTGCCAATCATTTTGGTCACGTGATTGTCGCCCCCTGATGATTGCGTTGCGTGTGGGCCCCTTTTATAAGCACCAATAGACTTGTAGTAAATCAGTCAGCCCTCCTAGCGGGCGATTAGAGGAGTAATGTCGCATCCACACGGCAGTGGACAAACCGGCCGGTATTTGTCCTGTTTTGCGGCCGTCCCCGGGGGGGGTGGCGACTTTTCTCCAGGATGAGCGGAGAACAGCCCTCCCCCCTCTCATTGAGAAGCACATCTTCCATCGGGAAACCAGACAGAATATTGTGCTTCTACAATGTTTTGCCGCCGGCGACAAAACCGCCGGGCGGAAAACCCATGCAGTGGGGACTGCTGCACGGGTTTTCCATAGAGCACCATTGTGTTCATTTTCAGCCGATTTTTCAGGCGGTCTGAAAAACTGCAAACCCGTGCCGTGAGGACATGCCCTAAGAGCTTGTCCCCACCGCACTGGTTTTCACCCGGTTTTACAGACTGTTTTCAGTTTTGAAAGCCAGCTGTAAACACTGTCAATCTTTTACATGGGGCTCTATGGAAAGCCCGTGCAGCAGTCCCCACTGCGCGGATTTTCCGCCGGACGGTTTTTTATACCGCTGATGTTCCGAAAAAACATAAAACATGTTCATTCTTTCGTCCGGTTTTCGGGCGGAGCATGAACAAGCCAATGCGATGGGGGAGGGCTTGAATTCGCAAACCGCAGAGAAAAGCTGCCCCCCTGTGGCCGTGTACACGCCCCAACACAGAGCAAATACTGGTCAGATAATCCGCCCGGTATTTGCTCTGTGCCGTGTAAACCGCCCCTTAGTGTTCACACGGCTTATTCAGAAGCTGTTTTGACACTGATTTTTGGGCGAGGTTTTCAACACGGTTTCCACCCATACAAATTAATAGCCAGGGCAAAAATCCGCACCAAAAACACTCCAAAGAAACAAGTAAAAAAGCGCTGAGAAACGCGTCTAAAAACACGCTAAGCTTTTGAAGCTCTCCATTGATTCCTATGGGGATTTACAACGCTGACAACATTTCAAGAATTTACTTTTCTTTTTCAGCGCCTAAAACGCGGGTAACAACCTTGTTGTGTGTGAACAGCGACGCCGTTTTACATAGGAATCAATGAAAATGACCTGGGGGCGTTTTGGAAGCTTTTTTGATGCTGTTTTGGAAGCGGAAACGCTCTGAAAACCGCTCCAGACACTGCGTCAAAAAATCAGCCGTGTGAACAAGACCTAAGGATCGGTCTACTTTGTCATATTTTAAGTAAAATAAAAAAAAACCCATCCCAAACGGTTCTATGTCGGATGTGCGGCCAAAACCCCATAGAGATGAATGGGGCGGACTGTAAAGCAAAGCAACTAAAATCCACGACGCAGTTATAGGATTCGGAGTCCGACGCGGATTTTGACAGGTGTCGTGTGGGCACAGCCTTATATTTACGGGGCGTATTTCGGCGCATAATTGCGCCATAGTGCCCCGCAAATACGGTAATTTCTAGCTCTCATTGGGGGCTATGATTAGCTGCTGTTTTACCCAACATGTCACTTCTGAAAGTGAATGGGGGCCGGGCGGCACATAGCGCCCAGTGTATAGCGCGCCGTGTGAATTTACCCAGGTTGTCCTGGACGGAGGAGAAGTTTGGTGCCCTGCAGGCAGGTTTCAGCCATGGTGCCTCGCCCAGTGTAACCCTTAGGGCGCATTCACACGGCACAGGACAAATACCGGCTGGTTTGCCGGCCGGTATTTGTCCTGTTTTGCGCCGTCCCCACGGCCGCGGGGAGGGGGGGGCGGCTTTTCTCCGCGATGAGCAGAGAACAGCCCTCCCCCCTCACATTGAGCAGCACATCTTCCGTCCGGAAACCAGACGGAAGATTGTGCATGTTCAATTTTTTGCCGCCGGCGACAAAACCGCCGGGCGGAAAACCCGTGCTGTGGGAACATGCCCTTATGGTGTCGCCTGCTGCTTCCTCAGGTTAGATGAGGTGTCTGCTATCAGTTTGGAGATCCTGCTGAGCTGGGGGTTATTTTAGCACAAGGTTGGGGAAGTTGGTGAGTCATTGAAATGACTAGATGTGATGATGCCAGTGCGGGGGCTCCCCACCAGTCATCCCTATGCCAGTAATGGTACCTGCTGGGGCTTTTCCCTGTAGTAGCAGATTGCGCGGCGATAGGGATTCTTAGAAGTCGTCTCCACAGGATGCGCCCGCCTCTGCAAACTGTATTGTCTCAATGCATAGAAGGTGAAGCAAGCTTTGTATTAGGTGGTGGTACAAATGTGTGTGTTTTTTTTGGGCTGTTTTAGCGCGTTTTACGCACTGTAAGGGCTAGTCCCCACGGCAGGGTTTTTGGATGGTTTTTCCAATGGTTTGCGGTTTTAGGAACCATCAGAAACCCTGCAACAAACTCTCTCCCATACACTTCAATTGAAATGCCGCCCTGCGGTCCCCACTGAACGGTTTTTCACACCGGCGGCGGACCGCAAAACATTGAACAAGCATAATCTTCCGACCGGTTTCTAGATGAAAAATTAACATTGGAGTCAATGTAAACGGCTCAAAACGTAGCCGGCGGTTTTCGGTTTTTCCCCCCAAAAAAGTGACGAATAATCCCCACCTGTGGTGGGTGGGTTTTTGGAGGTTGAAAAACAGTCCAAAAACCACTGGAGAAACCGGGACAAAAACAGTCCAAAAACCTCTGGAGAAACCGGGACAAAAACAGTCCAAAAACCTCTGGAAAGGAGAGGCAAAAACACAGCTGTTTTTGTCCTTTGCCGTGTGAACGCACCCGAAATGGCCCCAAATCCGCCTCAGACAAGTTTGAAATCATTCCTCATGGAATATAATGTAAACTACGCCTTGTCGTTCACACAAAGGGCCACATGTATGAAAACTGTCTAGGTCTAAAACTCACTTTGTTGCCCATAGCAAGCAATCAGAGCTTATAGCGACCAATCGGAGCGCCCCTTTCATTGCATACAGTGCTCTGGACAGTTGCTATGAGCTCTGATTGGTTGCTATGAGCTCTGATTGGTTGCTATGGGCAACAAAGTGAGTTTTAGACCTAGACCGCTTTCATACATGTGGCCCTTAGTGTATTTCACTAGTGTAATTATGAGGCATTTTCTGGATGCAGTTACGGCCGTAAAAATAAGTGACGTCAATTTTTGAGGTGTTTTTTGCTTTTAAAATCCCCATAGTCAACATTGGGGATAGGATTCTTCAAAATACGCTTCAAAGTACACCTCTAACCAGGCGCTTTTTGTAGCTGATTTGGATGCGTAAATTTACACTTCAAAAACTGCCGGGTGAACAGACCCTTACAATATTTCTCTTGCCCTAGCGCCGATTGCTCTGGTAACCGAGGGCAAGTAACCTCATTGAGACATGATTCCCTCGCTACCCGCTTGAATCACAGCCAAAGAGACATTGGGGACCAGAAGAACATGAGACCGGAAGGCGTCCAACGCAGCGGGTCGGCCCTCTTCCATCCTGGACCATGCCCCATTCAATTGGATTTTTTTCTATACCCTCATACAAGATTCGTGAGGTGCATGATGATGAAGTCTACTATGCCTCGCTCTACAGCGTGTGCGCCTACTACAATCCCTGTGTACTGCTTCTTACTATGATTTATGAGGTACAGGGTGCAGATGATATGGCGAGTCTAGTAGCGCTCTCTACAGTACAGTGCGCCACTACATTCCTGTACTGCTCTTACATGTATTAGTGAGGTGCATGCAGTGATGGTCGGTCTAGTAGCGCCTCTACAGTACAGTCGGTTCTACATGTCCTGCACTGCTCTTACATGTATCAGTGAGGTGCATGTAGTGATTGGTAGTCTAGTACGCCTCTCTAACAGTACACGGTGGTACTACATGTCTGTACTGCCTCTGTTAAGTGAGTGCTGTCAGTGTTGAGTCTTAGATGCAGCGGCTCTTTACAGTGAGGCCCCATTTTCTTTTGTGTCTGGTACACTTCTTAAGGCAAATGCGCTAAAAGTAATGGCATACATGCTTAATACCACGTTTGTTTCTAGATACTATTACGACTTGTTCGACAAAGGGGTGTGGCTTCAGAAAAAGGGGTGTGACTGATCTGAAATGGGAGTATCTTAGCATGTGACGCTGTGCCAAAATTTTGGTGCAGTTAGTGGCATAAAGTCAGTCGGCTTTATAAAAGGTGTAAAGTAAAACTAGACGGTTACACTGCAGTGCGCCCGAAAGGACGCCCCTCATATTTGGTAACATTATCGCACTCTTTGAGTGCTGTCATAAGCCGGCGTATTCACCAGGGAAAAATAAGAGTAACAGGAGGTTGGGCCTTAGCCCCATTGAAAGTACCCTCTGACCAGCAGGTGCAGTGCGGCGCACACAGGTACAGCTTTGATAAGAGGAGCGGCACAGCTTGGAGATCAGAGCTTCCTGCTCTAAATGAAGATTATTTTTTTTTTCCTGCAAAACACCTGAAATGAAGCAGGAAGCTGTAACTGTGCGGCTGAGTCTGTGTCATCTGTGACATCCAGCGGACACCCTGCTGCACGGCTCAGCAACGGCTGCACAGAGAAAAGCCCATCAGATCCCCAGCGAGGGGCCTGCGGGTTGCCATGGATGCAGGGAGGGCCCCTCACGGCTGCAGTGAATGGGAGCCTGTTAGGCTGTATAATAACAGCCAGCTATAATGCACACAAAAAAAGAACTAAAAACCCAGACAAAATGTACCATCCCCACACCTGGAAGGACGGGTGCTGCAATCTCAGGTTTATTGTCAATAGCAAAAGAAGAAAGAAAAAAAAAAAGCCAACATTTTTTTTTATTATTTTTTTTTTATTTATTTATTTATTTTAATCCTGCTTCACCTCCCCCCTCTCCCCCATCCCCCCAAAAAAGGAACATGGATGAACATGAACTATGTACATTTTTTCTTATATTGCTTAGTAAATGCCTTAAGATGCAAACCTAAAATAATGCACCGCTCCTGTGCAGATTTCTGTAATAGACTACTAAGAAGCCATGTGCTCCTGCAGGGAGCCTGGCTTCCTTCTGTCCTCTACTATATGTTATCCGTACAGTACACATATGCTGATGCTGGCAATATCACTGTAGGGGCAGACTACATAGCGTTTATATGTAGTCTTTTACCAAGGAGACATTATTAAAGGGTTATTCTTATCTCATTGATTAGCTCTAAGCAGGCAGGCAAGGTAAATAAACTCCAATTCATATTAAAGATGCAGCGGGTTATCTCTCCATTTTGTTGACATAGGGTTTCCCAGATTACCGACCACCTCTGTTCCAGCCAACCTCCTGCTAAGGCTATGTTCACACGGTGTAATTTTGGCACGCGTTTCGCCGCGTATTTGTGCTCTAATACGGGCGAGATGCGAGCTGAAATTACAGTAATCCATAGTTCTCGTACAATACGATCGTATTGTACGCGCGGGGAGATGAGTGACGTCAATTATTTGCGTCGAGTACGCGCATTTTAGCGCGAGCTCCCGAAACACGCGGTGTACGTGCCGCAGATGCTGATATAGATGCTGGAGCACAGAAGTGGTCAGTAACCTAGGAAACCATCTATAATCGAGCAGGATAGCTAACCTGCTGTATCTCTGAAATGCAGTAATATCAGCACAGTAACTGACCTTTGCAATTTTGTGCTATTAGGGTGTTCCCATCTCACTGATTTTTAGCTTTATACACGTAGACAAAGCGTGCCGGAAACGTCACTGTACCTGGCAACGTGTCTGAAGCGCAGTCAGCGTGGTGTCGGCTCCGGGAGAACGTTTCCTCCTCTCCTGCTTTTGGCTTCATTAACGTCAGATTCATGTTCCTACAAAGCAAATAAACGTAGGTCTGGATAGGTAACCAGCATTGTGTTCTGTGCGGAGGAATGAATCATGGCCGGCGGTTGCCTTTAACCCTTTAATGATCAGTGCTGTTTTTCGTAGTAAGGACCAAGCACGGGATTTTTTTTTTTTTTTTTTTCAAATTTATACTTCCTTCTCTGTTTTCCATTGTCACATCATTTTTTTTTTTTCTCCATAGCAGCGTGAGGACCTGCTTTGCAAGGCTGATTTATATAGTTTTTTGAGGGTACATACAACTTATTAATTTGCCTTTTAACTCTTTGTGAGGGAAATGGCAATTTCCTTTTTATTTTATATATTTTTTTTAATTTTAACCATGCAACATAATGTTACTTTTTTCCATTGGTTGCTACGATTTACGTTGTTTTTTTTTTTGTTTTTTTTTAGGTTTTACCTATTTTTGTACACTTTACAAATAAAAAAAAAAAAATTATAATTTTTTTTTTGTTCCGTTGATGTAGCTCTATCTCGGATTGTGTGATACGTTATGTATTTTTCATTGGTAACATTTTGGGGCACGTGAGCGCTATTGAGTCATTTTGGAAACCTGATCCATTCTGCCACATATGTATAGTGGGGAGAAAATAAGAAAAAGATGGACAGTCCAGGTGCGATATCCCAGGAAAGTAACCAGAAAAGAACACATTTTACAAGGAGCGCTCAACCAGCTTGGGAATGTTTGTGGAATGTCTTCATTTTATTAACCACGCGTTTCTAACCTAAAGAAATTTCATGAAGATTCCTCAGGTTAGGCCGGCACGACCTTCAGGCTGGGAAGAGGCAGGGTTTATGGACACTCTGCCCCCAAATGGGCACTTCTGTGGTCTGAGGCAGGCCCAGGGGCAGATTTGGGCAGTCCTGGCACCCACCTCCTGCACTGTTGGGTCAGGTGGTCGAGTGCTCATTCTTCCGCTTCAGGTTATTGCCTGATGAAATTCCGACGACCTACCTTCCTGAGATACTGTACCTGTATGTATAGCATGTGTATAGATAGTAAGTATGTGTGTGTATGTACATATGTATGTGTATGAAAATGTATGTATGTATATATATATATATATATATATTTATATATATATATATAATATATATTACTCATCACCACCCCCGGCCACTTAAATTAGGTACACCATGCTAGTAACGAGTTGGACCCCCTTTTTGCCTTCAGAACTGCCTCAATTCTTCGTGGCATAGTTTCCCACAAGGTGTTGCAACGATGCTCAATTGGTGCCAAGGGCCCAAAGTGTGCAAAGAAAATATTCCCCACACCAGGACACCACCACCACCACCCTGAACAATTGATACAAGGAAGGATGGATACATGATTTCATTTTGTTGACGCCAAATTCTGACCCTACCATCCGAATGTCACAGAAAGAAATCGAGACTCATCAGCCCAGGCAACGTTTTTTCCAATCTTCTACTGTCCAATTTCGATGAGCTTGGGCAAATTGGAGCCTCATTTTCCCCTGTTTTAGCTGAAGGAGTGGCACCCGTGGTGTCTTCTGCTGCTGTAGCCCATCTGCCTCAAAGTTCGCCGTACTGTGCGTTCAGAGATGCTCTTCTGCCTACCTTGGTTGTAACGGGTGGCTATTTGAGTCCCCTGTTGCCTTTTTATCAGTCGAACCAGTCTGCCCATTTCCCCCTTTGACCTCTGGCATCAACAAGGCTTTTCCGCCCACAGGACTGCCGCCACTGGATGTTTTTTCTTTTTTTTGGACCATTCTCTGTAAACCCTAGAGAAGGTTGTGCGTGAAAATTTCCCCGGAGATCAGCAGTTTCTGAAATACTCAGACCAGCCCTTCTGGCACCAACAACCATGCCACGTTCAAAGGCACTCAAATCACCTTTCTTCCCCATACTGATGCTCGGGTTTGAACTGCAGGAGATTGTCTTGACCATGTCTACATGCCTAAATGCACTGAGTTGCCACCATGTGATTGGCTGATTAGAAATTAAGTGTTAATGAGCAGTTGGACAGGTGTACCTAATAAAGTGGCCGGTGTGTATGTGTATATATATATATATATATATATATAATATATATATATTTTAAAATAATATATATATACACACACACACACACGCTGGCACTTGTTCCACAGCTACGATCTGCTGTAGAACATGGAACTACAAGTGGCAGTGTGTGTGTATGTATGTATGTGTGTGTGTATATATATATATTTTACACACACACACTTGTATCTGTCCCTAGTTACAAATTGAGGCATGGGCATGCTGGCACTTGTAGTTCCATGTTCTACAGCAGATAGTAGCAATGCAACAACAAGTGCCAGCATGCCACAGCAGCACATGAGGTGTATATGATGTTTGCAATTATTTCAAAGCAAAACTTAATGAAGATGTTTTTAAGGAACTTTTTTTATCATAATTTAATTTTACATTTTATTTTGTTTCCTAGTCTATATTTTTTTGTAGTCCTACTAGGGAACTTTTTACATTGTGATAGTTTGGTCACCCGTACAATGTTTTATTATACCTGACATACCAAAGTATTATTGTCTGTCAGTGTAAGACTAACCAGCAATCTTAGTCCATGGTTCTGGCCTGATGGGCATACAGCCAAGGTAGGATTGGGAGCCTTTTTTTGCCAGACTCCTTACTGCTATGCCATCCCTCTGTTGCCCTTGAGAGATACTGATGAGTGACAGAGGGAGCCCCCTCCCTCTGTCCAACCACTTAGATGCTGTGGTTGCTGCTGACTGTGGCCTCTTAGCAGTTCAATGACCAGGATGGGAGTTCTTTCTAGCCCCTCCGTTACAGCAGGAGCCTGGTTGTCGGTCACAGCGGTCGTGTTGGCAGCGCTCCTGTGCCCGCACCATCGTCGTTGCATACTTGTATATCGGATTGTGTCAACCAGCCACTGAAGAAGATGTGTATGTATGTGACTTTGCAGTAAAGGGTTAAATTGGGATCTGATATGAATGGCCTGTCTTAAAGGCCCCCACACACAGGTCAACTTCTTAGGCTGTGTTCACACGGCTTAACTGCGGGCCGTAATTACGCCGTGTGGCCGGGTGCGGGGGGGCTGGCACCTCGCCGGCCCATAGACATTCATTACCAGCGGTGCGTATACGCCGCTGGTAATTCACATGTCACTTATCTCCCCCCTCGCCGTATTCGCCGAGCAGGGAGAGGAGACGTAATCCATAGATCTCTATGAGATGTGGATTACCGTAATGACTGGGCCGTTTTCATCCCGTAATTTGCGCACTCCGGCGCGTAATTACGGACCGAAATACGGCCCATTTTAAGCCGTGTGAACATAGCCTTTAATGTACATGAGGGCCCTCCCGACAGATGGTGATGGTGGAAAGATGGGTCGGGCGTGTTGAATCTCAGTGTCCAGGGTAAACTATCGTCTTACGTTGCCCACGTTTATTATAGTGTTTATAAATCCGATGCATGTTAGGACTGTCTGGTCGCTCTTACACCTTTTATAAGGTGTCTTACTTTATACCACTAACTGAGCCATCATTTTGCCGCACAGTGTCACACACTAAACTGTGCCATGTCCCCTTTCTACTATACAGCGCCCCTATGACCGAGCCTGCGCCTCAGATGAGGCACAGAAGTGTCTAAAACAAATCATCATAACTGTGGTGTAAAGCCTGTGCGCCATTGTTATTGGGGCCGGGTGTGCGGCATTCTGCTCTAGCAGTGCCCTTATATGTTTGGGGGTGTTGGGCGGAATAGGTGTCAGCTGAGCGAGTGCCATGGGCATCTCAAGGACTGCTCCTGAATTTCAGCTTATTGCTGCCTCCTGGCCCTTCCAGTTAGGAGGGGTTGTCATGCTCCCCTTCATTGCCCAGCTCTATGCAGTGGCCTTCATTTAGCAAAACTGTGTAAGGGTCTGGGCCGTATGTTCACACGGCTGATTTTGACGCAGTTTTTGGAGCGTTTCCTCTCCCAAAACAGCATTAGAACCTCCCCTGAAACGACCTTCTTCAGAAGAGGTTTTAGAGGCATTTCTCAGCGCATTTTGGACGAGGTTTTCATCACTGTTTTCACCCATACAAATTAATAGGCAGGTCAAAAAACGCGCCTTAAACGCGCTTCAAAAATTTGACATGTCGCTTCTTTTTCAGCACCCAAAACAGCTTCCAAAGAAGCGCTTAAAACCTCGGCGTGTGTGAACACCACCACTGTTTTACATAGGAATCGATGAAATGAACTGCAGGCAATTTGGACGCGGTTTTGGGCGAGGAAACGCTCCGAAAACCGCGTCCAAATAAGCCGTGTGAACCTACCCGAGGCGTAAGACTGTCTCTGTTGCCCATAGCAACCTCTCAGAGCCCATAGCAACCAATCAGAGCTCAGCTTTCTTTTTGCAGAGCTGTAAATGAAATGTAAGCTGAGCTTTGGTTGCTATGGGCAACAAGGACAGTCTTCTACTTAGACAGTTTTCCTAAATGAGGCCTGTTGTGTTTGAGTAGCGATAGTAGGTACCGTCGCTAAGGGACCATGGGTGCTGGAGTTGGGTCTACAGCCATCAGTCTATCCTAAGGATAAGATGTCTCCTAGAAATCCTCCTTAGGGGATGTTCACACGACGTCCTTGCAGGCTAAACGTAAATGCGCTACAATATGCCCGAAATACACCCCACAAATAGAGTAAAATCATAGCACTCATTAAGTGCTATGGTTTTACAGCGTATTCCCTGATGCGTGCTGCGCACCGGGAGAAACAAGTGTCATGTCACTTCTACCCGGCGTGTAACAAGTGAATGGAGGCCAGCACAGGGCGCTTAAGAAGTACACGCTGCCCAGCTGGTACTTCTAAAGTTGCAGATGTATAGCGGTGCGCACAGTACACCCTGCTATACACCGGTTATAAGCCGTGTGAATTCACCCTTTAGGCCGCTGCTCTCCAGCTGCTGGGAAACTACAACTCCCATGATGTATTTATATAATCTATATCAGTGGGCATGATGGGAGTTGTAGTTTCCCAACAGCTGGAGGGCCACAGTTTGACACCCCTGGTTTAGAATAAACCCAAAGGAAAGACATTTCTGAGCAGCTACAGAGATCCTACAGGGAGGGGGAGGGCATGTCCCCACGACACGGGTTTTCGGCCAGTTTTTCAGTCGGTTTGCGGTTTTTCAGACTGCCTGGAAAACCGGCCGAAAATTAGCACAATGGTGCTCTATGGAAAACCCGTGCAGCAGTCCCCACAGCACGGGTTCTCCGCCCGGCGGTTTTGCCGTCCGCGGTCCGCTCAAAAAAAACATTAGGCAAGCACCATCTTCCGTCCGAAAACCAGACGGAATCTGTGCTTCTCAATGGGAGGGCTGTTCTCTGCTCATCGTGGAGAAAAGCCGCCCCCCCACCCCGCCGTGGGGACAGGTGCAAAATAGGACAAATACCGGCCGGAAAACCGTCCGGTATTTGTCCTGTGCCATGTGAACGCGCCCGAAGGGGCACAGACTGCCGGAGGGAGATGCCACATGATTTTTATACTGACAGATATGCTTTTAAAAAAAAAAAAAAGACTTGTGACCATTCCTGGCATGTCTGTTTTAGTAGATACTAGTATTACCCAAGAAAGAACTATTCTGGAGAATCTTTCCTTATAAGGGTTGTCTCACCACGCTGTTGCACAGCTTTCATTCATGCATCCTGGCCTTGCTCTGGGTGATTAGCATATCAGATCTGTATACAAAGAACTGCTAATTACTCTGACATGAGAGCAGGAGATGTTTATCTAAAGTCCATTGGAGCTTCAGAGATCAAGTAAACAGTAGTAATTAGTTTGTTGGATCAGATAACACTCAAGCTGTCAGCAGTTCTGTGTGATGGCGTCATCCCTGCTATCAGATAAGGCAAACAGCAGGGAGAGCAGGGCAGGTCAGTAACCTAGAGAAATCTGAGTGCACTCAGACCTGAGAAAATCACTCTTATCTCCTCAGCAGAGAAAAATAGACAAAGCCGTATGTTTGGAAAACATCTTCATTTACTGTTGCCTACATGTTGAAAGCTAATCTTGGTAGTGAGACAACATCTCTAATCTCTTAATGACCGCCCGCCGTCTTGATGCATTTTAGGTCATTCGTCTGCAGCGACGGTCTTTGACGTTGCTGCAGAACAGGGATTTTGCGACTCCTAGCGCCACAGCTGCGCTCGGAACAGATGGCGGCACTACTATGTGCCCCAAAGACCCTGTGTGAGCTCACCATCATTCCTCCTAGAAATCCATTGCCAATCTGTCATCTAGGTGTTACTAGTTGGATGTGTGTCTCTGCACAGTCTGATGTTGTCCAGTCAGTGTGTGCAGGGACACTCCCCTTTGACAGATTCTGTAATACATATCTAGGAGGAAAAAGAGAGGAACAGCACAGAGTTATGAGAGAAGAGGCTCCAGAATTGGTATATCATAGGGAACACAAGAATTTACTGACACAGACAGGTCAGGAGAGGTCACAGGTGCACTTTAAAGGGGTTGTCTCACTACATTGATTCATCTTACCTCAGTCCTGTTTCATTTTGAATTCAGGGGCGTGTTTACTGGCTTCCACTAGGCTGCAGTAGAAGCCAGGTCTGTAGCTATAGCAACCAGTACTGGCAGCCTATCAGGAGAGATCGAACAGGTCTGTAGCTATAGCAACCAGTGCTGGCAGCCTATCAGGAGAGATAGAATAGGTCTGTAGCTATAGCGACCAGTGCAGGCAGCCTAAACAGCAGAGATCAAACAGGGCTGTAGCTATAGCAACCAGTGCTGGCAGCCTATCAGGAGAGAAATTTAAACAGGGCTGTAGCTTTTAGCAACCTGAGGGGCTGATGCGCCCATACAAAAAGGGGATATCTAGGAATAGGTAGGACACTGGTAATGGACACATATTGCAAAGTGACTTGTTTTTGCAAGATCTTTAACATAAAAAGCAGCAATCCTTGTAGTGAGACAACCCCTTTAAGTTCAGGGGATGCTGAGAGCTTTCACCTTAAGGGCCCTGGATCTTACATTTGCAGGTGTGGACTGTGTGCGTGTGTGCAGCCAGCTGTAACCAGTAGATAGCCCGGCGCTGTGCTGCGGATGGCGGTCAGTCCTGACGTTGTAGCTGAAGGCTGTGTGTGGAGTGTAGATAACCGCTCTGTGCTGCCAGCAATGATAACAAAACTAGTTGTTTTTTTTGTTTGTTTTTTTAATAAATAAATCCGCCCCTGACCTCTTCTACCACAAACCGCAGCTGAGTGCAGTGAAGGCCGATATTACTGTCTCCCTAGTTCCATCATATGACAGCATTTGACATCACCGAGGCTGCAGAATAACAACTGTGCATCTGTGAGGATCTGTCGGCGCCTGCATGAAATTGCCATTGTCGCACCTTTATTTATTTTTTTTTTTTTTTATTTATATAAATTTGTATTGTACTGATACCATCCAGTTGTCAAAGGGTAATAACCCTACATGCAGGGCTGTGGAGTCGGCAAGCCGAAGCCCCAATCCTGACTCCTCAACTTCCCAAACCTCCGACTCCCGACTCCTTCATACACGACACATGTTTAAGTGATAACCTTACTGTAGTAAAATGGTCCCATCAGGCTGTTTATCACCTTATGATACAATAATCAAGCTATTTAGGTAGAACAGACACTGACGAGCAAAAGGGTAACAATGTTTTTAATCTTTTGAACACTTGGGGGTAGAGCTTGAAGAAAAAGTTGTATTTGTATCCAAGTCCATCTGCACCAAAAATTGGGGAATGTGTAGAAGAGTCCTGGGATCAACTTTGGTCAAGACATGCTTGAATGTGATTCAGAGCCCAGAAGGATTCAGTGAGTATTGAAAACCAAAGGTGGATTTCCCAAATACTAACAAAATAATACAAATTAACACTTTGATTTTTAGGAGCAAAACAGTAACAATGCAGTTACAGGAAAGAATCTGCAGAACAAGCAGAGCCAAATACTTGCAAAGTCACTTTTAAAGTATAAGATGGTAAGATGACTGTATATAAAATTACAGTAGCCTCAAGTACAAAGCTGTAGTGGATGGTGAGATATGGAGCCTGAAAGCCACAAGTTCAAACCATTGTTTACCATTTTTCTTGTCAGTTTAAAAAATATAATTATTGGATATGACTTTTACACACAAAAAAATTGTAAATATGCAAAACACTGCAGGAACATTCGTGGAGTCTCTGAGAAAATAGTATCGCCTCCCTCAGATCCTGCATACATGACCTCACCATCTGATCTCATTATTTTCCAGGCTAGAGAAAAGGCCTCTCTACACTAACTTTGGGTTTTTGGGGGGAAAGGGTTGACCAAGGGGCAACATACTCTAACAATGTCGGGGATAAAGGAATGGGCCTCAGCCATCAGGGCTTAGTGAATGGTTTGAACTCTTCTACCCTTTTTTGAAAACGGTGAAAAATTTTGCTGAAATCTGTTTGCTATGGGAGCGGAATCTTTTCCCCTGGGGCAGCGCTTTGCCTGCTCCATGTCATCAGTTACTCTCCTCATGTGATGAAGCTGAAGATATGGGAGCAGTAGCACTGGCCGGACCCAATTCCTCTTGTTCTTTGCATCGAACTAACTGGACCAACTTATTATATATTTTGGGAGTCGGAGTCGGTCCTTTTTATGACGACTCCTGCAAAATAGCCACCGACTCCGACTCCACAGCCCTGCCTACATGTTCTGGTAACTCCCACTTGTCAGTTATTTATCATTTGTAATCGTATCTATGAAGAAAGGCTCGATGCAGAGCTCTGACCAGAGAGGCTTCGGGAGTAGTTGATAAAAACTGCAGCTGACTCACATAGACGTCTCAGGCTATGTTCACACGGGGTAATTTCTCATAGATAACTATGGATTACGCCTCTTCTCCCCGGGCATACAAGTGACATGTCATGAGTGGTGACAGTCTATGGGGCCGGCTGGCTGCCCACCGTCGCGGGAAAACGTCCCGGGCCCCCCCCAAACACCCGGGGACGTAAACCGGGGGC